>JAHZMT010001866.1:0-10827 GCA_027743785.1 Sinhomidia bicolor | reverse complement strand
GATGATGATATATATATATAAACTAATCATTAACTGTTTTTAATTTACACGCTTAATGACTGCAGTCCCAATGGCGGCAGACATTCATTTCCACATCACAGACTTGCAATACGAATCAGCTCTGTATGATAAGACAAGCGACAAGTTTCATCAACTTGCTACCGAAGTTCAAGATGAGGTATATGGATGGAACTAAAAATCAACTCAAATTATTGATAATGTTGTATAATGATCGATAATCGAAACTAATGTTTTCGCTTGTGATTTTATTTATTTAAAACAGGTCAAGGATATATTGAGACGACGTGCTGGACTCAGAACTGTTTACAGTCGTGTCAATGAATTTGCGTAAGTGGATGATGACACATTTACACACATGCGATAAGAAACTTTTTATTGAGCACTGCAGTAAAAATGCAACTGATAAGAACAAATTATTTATTTTAACATACATTTTATAGGCCTGGCAGTGTGTTTGTAAAAATGCGCATTGGATGGTTGGATCAAGCAATGAACTTTGACAAGGTCACAATGTTACTCTCTAATGTTACCTCTGTGGGAAAACACGACATTATGCCAATGCGAACCTACGGTAATAATAAGAGTTGTTTTTAAAAAATCATTTAATTTGTATAAATCCGAAGGTAGAAAAATAATTCAACAAAATATTTTTTTGATTTCCACAGAGGTTGTCAATCTCTGTAAATTCAACAACAAAAATGGCTGCTCTCATAACTGCACTTACGACTATATTCAAATGGAATTTGTCTGTTCTTGTGGAAGCGACGACAGTCTCTATTTGGCTGAAGACAAAAAGTGGATCAAGCAATGAACTTTGACAAGGTCACAATGTTACTCTCTAATGTTACCTCTGTGGGAAAACACGACATTATGCCAATGCGAACCTACGGTAATAATGAGAGTTGTTTAAATATAATAATTTGCATAAATCCGAAAAATAATTCAACAAAATATTTTTTTTTGATTTCCACAGAGGTCGTCAATCTCTGCAAATTCAACAACAAAAATGGCTGCTCTCATAACTGCACTTACGACTATATTCAAATGGAATTTGTCTGTTCTTGTGGAAGCGACGACAGTCTCTATTTGGCTGAAGACAAAAAGACATGTCTCTCAATGTATGACATCACCAGCTCCACAACCAGTGAAATTCCGCTTCTCCCCGAGTTTTCCTCCTACTCGCCATCCCCTGTATCAGAAGAAGACATTAGTTCGCCAGCACCCCCTCCGTCATCATCTTCCGAGGAGCCGCTAGTGCATCATGAATTTTCGGAAAAGGCTCAAACTGAGGTTCCTGAGCAATATCAAACAGAACCTGCTACCCAAGAGGAAGAGGAGCATACTCATGAGCATCATGAGCATCATCAAATGGAAACCTCTTCGGAGGAGCCTTCACCTCCATTAGATACCAGTAGTGTATCTCACGAGCAGCCGGAACAACCTGAAACATCTTCAGAAGAGCCTTCACCTCCATTAGATACCAGTAGTGTTTCTCACGAGCAACCAGAACCAGAAACGTCCACTGAAGCAGATCTTCCATCCGATACTCTTGAGCCCGTTTCCCATGAACATCATCACGATGATGCTGAAATTATTCCAATTTCAATATCTTCAACCACTTCTACGACCACCACAACAACAATGCAAATTCCAGGGGTAGTTGAACCTGTGTCTGAAGAGGTAATTGAACCAGAGCACCATCATGAAGAGGAACATCAACCAATAATTGTACCTGTTGAAACAACTACTCCAGCGGCTACCACTACGTCCACCACTTCCACAACTCCAGAACCTCTTCCAATTTTGATTGCTTCTTCTGAAGAAACTCAGCAACATCATCATGACGAAGACGAAGAAACTTCCTCACATGGAGTGGTTCCCGCATCCTCTACAGAAGAACATGAATCCACTGAACAGCCCACCGTATCGCAAGACCACCACCTTCCAACTGGATCATTATCTTCCTCATCCTCTTCTTCAGAAGAATTGGGACGAAGTGATTTAGATGAAACCGTACATCCAACTGAACCTGCACCAGGGCTTTCAGAAGAAGTGGTTCCACAAGCAGTGACTCCTGAAACATTGGTTCCAGAAACAGTTCCAGAAGCAGTTGCTCCAGAAGAGAGCCACGAATCAACTCCCTCGGATAACGCCACCGTAGTTGAAAATGTGAGAGATGTATCTAGTGAATACCAGGAAGAAGAGCATCATGTTCCAATTGTAGTGCCAACAGAACTTCCTCAATCTCAACCAGAAGAAATTGAGGAAACGACAGTGATCCCACCAGTTGTGCCAACTCATGAAGAAGTGCCCTCCCCAGTTGTAGAAGAAGAGAAAAAATCTGTAGATGAAGAACATGTGCATGCTGAACAAGTACCTGCAGTTCCTGTACCTGCAACCACCGACGAAGAGGAAGCCACCACCGCTGTTTCTGACGATGACACTGAAGTTCCTACCACAGTTGTTCCTGAAGCTGCTGAAGAACCAGAGTCAGAACACCTCGAATCTCATGATATTACTCCCATGGATGTGTTAAGCTTTTCATCTTCTACCCAGGGATCAACAAGCACCACACCTGCATCGCCGGTTGAAGAACCTATTCATACTGGAGAGGTGGAACAAAGTCAAGGAAGATCTGTTTCGTCTTCATCATCATCTGCCGAGCCTGAAATTAGCGATGAGGTGGAAAGCATCTCCTCAGGGGCAGTTGTATCAACTGACCAAGCTTCATTACGATCCCAAAACTTAAGTGAAGATGATACTGAGAGCGCAACGGAAGTGAGTGGAAATAGAGAAGCAAGACTACTGTCAACTGAAATCGGCGACGGAAATACTCTTCAGCTTTTGGCAGAAGATGGGGAGAAATCGGGAGAACCGGAAGAGCCAGTCGTCCCAGTAGAAATACCACAAGTTGAACAACAAGAACTTCCAAGGGCTAGTCAGAATGTTACCGAATCAGCTTCGGTAGAGACTGCAGATGAAAATCCAGAAACGGCTTCGGCAGTGACAAAAACTTCTGAGGATGTTACTTCTCAAGATGGAGCATCCAGAGAAGCAGCAACTGTGCCAATGACTGAACGTGAAAGCTCCCAGTCTCAATCTGGTTCCAATGAGAACAACAACGGTTCTGAAAATATCTTTGGTTCTTCATCTACATCTGACAGTGAGTCTAGTGAAGTTAGTCAGGAATCACCGGTAGTAGTTCCCCAGTCTGATTCAGAGTCTGGAGAAAGGACAACTTTTGCTCCATTGAGTTTACATCATGACATTGACATCAACTATTTGGGAAACAACACTGAAGACCACCAAAATTCAGAGCCAGTAGAGCCTCACGTTGTACCAGAAGTAGAAACTGTTCAAGGAGAAAATGTGTCGAGTCAAGAAGCGGGGAAAGTCAGTGACAAATTAGTCACAGCTCCAGAAGACGATCAAGTAGAGGTAACAACCACAGCTCCATCTTTAGTTGAACGTGAAGATTTGGTCAGTCAAGAGGAAATTCCACAGCCACCTGCTGCGTCAGGAGAAAGTCGAAGCGACAGTGCAGATAACACGGAACAAGTTTCAACTTCCGGAGAAAGTGGTGAAAGTCAAGATGAACCCACCGGTACAACAACTAGAGGCATCACCTCTTCTTCAGAACTATTTAATACTGAAGATGCCTTCGAGTCGCCAAATAGAGACCACCGTGACACCAACGCAGATATTGAAACGCCATTTGTCTCGTTAAAAGAATCATCTCAAGAACAAGAGATTGTAACGACTGAAGTGCCAGTAGTCATCAGTTCCAGTACCACCACCACCACAACAACCACCACCGAGGCCCCTACGACGACAACCGCCACTACAACAACAACGACGACAATCGCTCCTCCACCTCTTGAACCGGAAGTTGCTTTGGCTGAAGTAATCACCACTACAACTACGACCACCACAAGTCCAGCTCCAGAAACAGTTGCCACTGTTGCCAGCACTAATGATACTCAAAGCAGTAGCATTTTAAGTGATAGCAACAGTAGCAGCGATAGTTTCTCACATGAGTCATCCAACTCTGGCTCCCAAGAGGAGAGCTCAAGTAGTCACTTGAATAGTCATGAAGGATTTCCCTCGTCGTCTTCTCCAGAGGAGAAGTCGTCGGTAAGTGAGCCTACAGTTCCCGCCGTGTCGTACGAGGTAGGTCAATCGTCATCACCATCACTGGACTCGCATGACTCATCTTCATCCTCGACAGATGAAGATCTTCATCACAATGAACTGACGTAGGTGAATTTAATTAGACCTTAGCTTAAATTTGAAATTTACAATTTGTTGCTAAATTTTTGAAAAGATATCATCGAAAATTATTGGATTTTTAATCAAATCATTATTATTTGTTAAAGATATTGTCATGTTTTGCTTATGTACATAGTAGGTTGTAAGTTAACCAATCATTAAAAACAGAAAAGTTATTCAATTTACTATACAATCAATCTTCAATTTTTAAAAAATTAAAAATTACATATTTGTATCGCGTTAGCTTTATATTATTATTTCAGTCAATTTTGTAGCTTTTAGGGTGTAGATACTTATTTAACATACTTTCATTACATAATAATAATAATTAATTAATCATTATTGTTACTACAAAGTATCATCATACAATAATTCAAATGTGCGAAAATGTGATGGGTTCTTCTGATAAATAATGATGATGACGGATCGTTAATATTATCTCGTTTACTACTAATAATTCTAATAACTATTATCATCTTCAACATCAAATTCTGTAACATGTTAAAATAATCTTTGTATGAATGATGTCTAGTTTACAAACCAACTGTATGGCATGATTGAAAAATACCGCATACTAGTGTCAGGGCACTGTGACATAAAATTCGACCCAATACCGTTAATAATGAGTTGAAAAATGTTAAATTGTTGTTGTTAGTCATCGTATAAATTTGTAGGTATCATTTTTACGAACTAATTTTAGTTTATGAAGGACAAGTTGTTGGGAAAAGAAAAGAATGGGGAAAACAAACAATAAATATTGCATCGCAGATGAGCATAACTTTCGCAGTTAGTAATCCAGAGTTTTTTTGTACCAATTCCTTAGATAATATATTATTATTATACATCCTACAGAATATTATATATACATACCTTGTAGATTATTTACTTTAGTTGGTATTAAGCCATAATAGAATTAGTTTTTTTCTGATATTAGTTTGTAGCTTATCCTCATCGTTGATACATAAAAGAAGTGGTACACAACAACCACATCCAGCCAAGAATTTATAGCAAGAAAAAAATTGTTAACTTACCCATTTTTTGTAATATTCAATGTATACTCCACGGCGGTATAAATACAAATACATAATATACAATAATTAATTAATAATAAAAAAGGCAATAATTTAATAATATTAACTTGTTTAAAAAATTACACCTAATAAAACTCCGGATCAATCAACATCACAACAATATGACATCATCACAGAATGTAAAGAAAAAAAAATAAGTTAAAAAATAATTATTATATAAATTGATGAACATACATAATGTAATCACCGACGTACTTAAAATATTATTATGTACTTATAAGCCTGCTGCCCATTCAAATAAAATACACCGTAAAATATTCCGTCGAAAGAAAAAAAAACGAACAAATAAATACATAATAAATACATAATAATGATAATAATGTGTAAGATTATTGATTGAGTTTAACAGTCTTCTTATCTGCTGGAAGGAAACTGAAGTAATAAAATATATGAGCAATAATAATCAAAGATAAAATGTGTAAAGATGAATGTTTTTTTTGTGAAAACCAATAAAATTTGAAATACTGAAAAAATCGCAAATAAAAAAATGTAAAAAATATTTTGGAAGGGTTGTTTGTTGATTTAAATTTTAAAAAAAATATTTTGAGCGCCAATTTCAAAAAAGAAAAGTTTTTTTCTTGCATTTAGCTCTTTGCTGTTACTTAATAATTATTATCGGCATTTATCTCATAAAATAATTTGCTGCTCAGGTCACTTGTTCATTGTTTACGTGTACACACACATAAATAGGTGTAAGTAGAACAAGCAGCGATTAGAAAAATAATTTGCATAGGTAAATAAAAATTCTTTTGAAACGCTGCTGTTTTCTACGAAGAAAAACATTACATAAGACATTTTCCATTTTCCCAATGCGAAGCAACGTGAATCATTCTACTGTTCTACTAATGAAATCACAGATAGATTATGATAACCTGATATCGATATTCAATAGATTTTGTGCATGTTTTGCTGAGAATCCATTTTGCATTACTAACGAGTACATTTCGCCGACGACAATAAAGCACTTCTTTGTATTTTGTCACTGGTGCAAAAGACCATGGCTGGCAATGGCACTCTAACTACTACTGTGTGACTGCTACTCTATTTCCTCAATTCACCTCGTCGCTCGAAACGCCACGCGTGCATTTCTTCAACATACACATAACATTCTTTTCGGATTTGGAAGAGCTAGAAAACAGTAGTAAAACTTATTGTAAACAAAAAATAAACATTTTTTTTCTACTACAAGTTTTCAGAGTGCACATGTACATTCCGTTCTTCTTCCTTCCTTCCTACATCTCATTCTCCCTCCTCCTCATTATCATCATCAACACCTTTTTTTTACAGAACCTCATCATCATCATCATCAGCCATTGAAATTTCATTAGAAAGATAATTTTTCTAGCATATACCGACCGAAAGTCTAACTCAGCTTTACATTTTGTTTTTATCTCTCTACGTGAGTACACAGTACACAGAATGTGAATGTACACGTTCTACTAACTACCAAACTGTATATTGTGTATTTCCATTCCATTCCTTCAAAAAAAAATTTTGCTTTTATTTCCTCTTCCGTTTCAATTTCTTCCTCTCGGGAAGCAGCAGCGTGTGTGTAAACCACAGGAACGTGTGTGTAGACGCTGACACCGCACATTATTGCAAAGAAGTGCTGGCACATTCAATATACATATCTATCTAACCTGCTAAACGAAGGTGCTTATCCGTTCCAAGCAAACATATCACTAGTATATACAGACAGAACTCATCATAACCGCTTTATCCCTTTCCTTCTCTTCTTACCGGTTGGTTGTCGTACAGTTTCCTTCCCTTTTCCACATTTTGCTGTTGTGCTGTTAAGAGTATTTCCAATTTCTATTCTTATTTCATACTTTTAAATACTCTCATTCAAGCTAGCAAAAAAAATAATAAAACTTTGGTTGAAAGCTTGATAATTTTATACATTATAATACATTATCTCTAGCAAACGCCATGTACCATTTCAACTCATTTCCTCTATTCGCTTCCTTTTTCCTTTCCACGTTCATCACAACAGCACCACCACCGCACCGTTTCGATTCAAAATGTACATTAGATAATAGTAATAATAATAACAGATAGCACTGTTCGAAAGTATGAATGGTGTGTGTGTGTATACATTTATTCTACTGCAACGGCAACGGAAGCAGCTTCAGTAGCAACAACAGCAGCACAGTTTACTGTACATTTTTCACCATTTTCTTCACATAACATATTTTTGGTATGCTTTAATACGAGCACATTTTGTCGGTGGAGAGGAAAGAGGAATGATGTTAATGTATTATATAATGGCACTATATATTATAGATTTATCAGTTAAGTAGCATGAATTTACTATTCCTGATGATGATCATCATCATCGTCATCTTTTTCTACTACAAATAGGTACAAACGCACTGCAAGGATCCAGAAGAAACCTGAAATAAATTGTATTAGCCATGCATAATGAAAATAATATCCTCTTTTTGTACACACACCACACGTTGTTGCCAATTTACGTTATTATTACCACTACATAAAGTTGTAAAAAAATGCAGAATAATAAAAATTCTTGTTTAAACTTTTATTTTTCATCTCATTCCTTCATCATCATCATTATATAATAGCCAACATCCAGATAGATTATTAATGTACTTAGGTAGATTTTTGCCAAAAATTTCAAAAAAATATTACTTTAAAAGTAAGTACTTATTTATGTGTGTATCTTTTAATGAAAATAACACCTTTCCAAAACACCATTTTATTCAATGTGATTATTCTTTTGATAGATTTACAACTACCTAATAAATAAATACAATGAGCAACAGCAGCAGTAGCAGCAGAAAATAAGTTACTACTGCACACATCAGAAGAGCAGCTCTACTCGAATTAAATTAAATTTTCTATATCTTTTCTAATCTATTTTGTCTGCCCACGTATTTTATTCAGTCAGGTTAACCTACAAATGCAAATACATAATTTAATTAGCAAGCGCGTGTAAGTTGGTTGTTGTTAATGCAAGTAGCAAGCAAAGCAATGTGCTCCACTTGAAGAAGCAAAAAAAAGAAGTTTATTATTATTATTATTATAATTTTGCTATCATTATTATCTTCAAAGGGGAAAAGTAAAAGTAAACAAATTAGATTGCGTCATTGCCATTCGTTAAATCATCTCTGTCCATCTTGCCGTGATTGATTTGTGTCTGTCTGTGTGACAAGAAGAATTGGAATAAGAATAAAAGACGAAGAAAGAATATTTAGGCATGTCCACTCATGGTCAATCAGAAACGTTAAAAAAGAGACAGCAGCAGAGAGAAGTGATCATAAATTTGTAAAGAAATTTGTATCTTGTCTCCAAAAACAAAAAATAATAATATCATATTATTATTCTTGTTATTTTTTTGGTGGTGGTGGTGGTGCTGAGATAGTGAAGGTGTGCGTTCGAATTTGTCTTTGTACAAAAAAAAGAGATTATATTATGCTCTTATGCAAATGCAAGAAAAAAATATTTTGATTAAATTAGCAAAAATGAATCAAGCAACCGAGAAGATTGAGCAGGTGTTACCCTTCGTCGTGGGCGAAGAAGAGTACATTTTCGTACGACCATTTTCCAATGATACTATACTACTGATACGATTACGTGTATAAACATGAACTGTGTGAATGAATTACTTCATTTACGATTCCAGTAAAATCATCAAAGTTACGATGATTCCAGTGACGGGAGCTGACTGGGAATAGTAATCGATTTGTGAAGAAAGAAAAAAACTGTGTTCATATGTTCAAAAACATACATATTATTCTCCAGCAATATCTTCAACTACAACAGTTGCTGTGCTGTTTTTAGAGTGATATAATAATAATAAGTTAATGAAAAAATCGTGAGGAATAAATAAAAGAGGAAAATTACTTTTTCATGAGAAATGCGTGGGCGGTGGTTGGTCGGTTTGGTATAATAATAATAATGCTACGCTGCAATGATGCGTACGCGTTTAGCAGCAGCAGTAGTACAGATGGTCAACTTAGTAAAAATGTTGCGCTACCCAATTAAACAATGAACTAGTTGGTTGGCCAGAAGAGAGTTGTTGTTCTACTACAATATAGTAAGTAAGTACCAAAAGCACCAGCGGAGTTAGAGTGATATAATAATAAGTTAATGAAAAAATCGTGAGGAATAAATAAAAGAGGAAAATTACTTTTTCATGAGAAATGCGTGGGCGGTGGTTGGTCGGTTTGGTATAATAATAATGCTACGCTGCAATGATGCGTGCGCGTTTAGCAGCAGCAGTAGTAGTAGTACAGATTACAGATGGTCAGCTTAGTAAAAATGTTGCGCTACCCAATTAAACAATGAACTAGTTGGTTGGCCAGAAGAGAGTTGTTGTTCTACTACAATAGTAAGTAAGTACCAAAAGCACCAGCGGAGCAATATAGCAATTTTATTCAAGTCCAACTTCGACAATAATATACAGTACACTTGTACTCGTTTATCATTTTGTCCATTATCAAAAGTGCGTGGGTGGATAAGTGATCTCTTCTTGTGGCCGTGTGTGTGTNGCAATTTTATTCAAGTCCAACTTCGACAATAATATACAGTACACTTGTACTCGTTTATCATTTTGTCCATTATCAAAAGTGCGTGGGTGGATAAGTGATCTCTTCTTGTGGCCGTGTGTGTGTGTTATGTTATAAGTACGTACATCACGTTGATCGTATCATCATCATCATCATCATATCGCATTATAAACTACAACAATATTTTCCTTTGTGCAAATCACACCTTCTTCTTGTTTCTAGCAGAGCTATACAATACTATGCTTCACCAAACGTAACACGTCTTTATGTGCAAAATGTTGCATGATTTTGCCAAGACGAAGGACTGTGTATTATGGACAAGAAAGATTACTACAAGAACAGCAACAACCCAGCACGGCGGCGGCAGCGATCATGATGATGATGATATTATATGGTGATTATGTAAACCATATTTATTGCTGTCATATTTAGTTTGTATAGTGTATAGAGAGCGAGTGTGCACATTAATGTTGTAAAATAATAATAATAATAGTACAAGTGCCGAGGAGGTGAATTCTTCCTTATAGCTTCTTGCTATAACAGCAAAAAGAATATTTAAGAAAACAAAGAAAAAGGACAGACCTTCATCATCATCATTATCATCATCGTCGTCCATGCGCTTGCATGTCGTGTAAAAAAATATACATACATACATTTTTGCATGGATAGACAAACACGGCGACGACCATAACTACTACGAACGATAGATAAGCCTACTACAATGTTGTACATTCTTGCAAAGTTGACTATCGTTATGATCGTTCGCCATTTTTATTATCATTACAGTAATAATAATTATAATTACTTGTAATTACAACGAAATGGTAGAAAAAATCCCAACCACGACAAAAACAGGAATACCACCAAGGGGAATATATGTAAAGTGAAGGACCACGAAGAAGCAAAAAAAAACGATG
>JAHZMT010001865.1:0-16075 GCA_027743785.1 Sinhomidia bicolor | reverse complement strand
AGAAAAGAAAAAAGGAGTAAAAAAGCAAATCGCTTTTGAATGAATACTTTTTTTCCTTCTTGTTGTTTCATTGTGTCTATGACCGTGAATATGTGTGTATGTACATTACACAAAAAAGTATACTGTTTTTTTGTCATTGCTTCATTTAACAATGTTATATCCGCTTTAAAAAAGTAAAATAGAAAAAAAGAGTTTTTTGTTGTTGTCCGTAGTATAATAATAGTACATGGTACAGTTTTAACTTTGAAATAAAGTGAGTTTGTCGTTTTTGCGTGGGCGGCCATTAATTCCACCCGAGATACTATTCTCTCTACATATACTTGTTAGTTTCGTCATTTTTTTCTCCTTTTACTTATCTGCGTCTCTAACTGGGAGATACTCAAAATTGCAAAAAATTATATTGCATTACCATTTTGACTTGGTCGCTGTGTCTGCCTCCCTGGCACAGTCAGGAACAATCCTCTCTCTCTCTTATAAACTAGCTAACTTAATTAATTTATAAGAGGTGCAAAATGAAATCAACCAAGAAAAAACGTAACGAATTTATATATATTCTCATACAATCACATTATTTATTTATTTAACTTTCTCTCTCTCTTTATTGTAAAGTTGAAGGGAAGCCAGCAAAAAGTAAGAAAATGGGTAATAATATTTCCTTTTCGTCTTCACCTGCTTTGATGATGAAAAGCCTCTTATTATTATTTTTTCTTGGTTGATGCTGCCGCAGCAATGTTTTAATATATTGGATGAATAAAGCAGTAGTAGTAATAATAATTGACACGTGACATGATTTGATTACTTTTGCTGCTGGATGATGATGGCCTATATAGATTATGGCAAGGAATATATATATGGAACCTTGCTCAGTTGAGCGCGCACATTGTCCTGGGATTTCTTTGTGTGAGCGAGTGCGCTGCGAATACGGCGATAATGAATGAAATGGAATGATGATGCCTTCTTCTTCTTCTTCTTTTGATACTTTCCCGTCCACTTCTTGGCTTCCCGGAAGCATTTCTGCACGTCGGTCGGTCGTTTTCTCTGGCGTGCTTCATTATTTGCGATGTATTCATTCTGCAGAGAAAATAATGGGAGGATGGGAAAATTGGTTCCAAAAACTTTACTACACGACGTGATGGATATTACTATTATTATTATTATCATGTCATATCTTCCTCTTTCTCTCTCTCTGTGTGTGTTTTTTAAAAAGGGGTCAGTAGCCGCAAAAGCAACTCAAGGGAAAACGTTGGTCTTCCGAAAGTATCCACGAATTAATTTTTATCTTTGTATTACCATAAAGGATCCAGCTAACTTAACGAATGGGAACGAGCACAGTTGATTGCTGTAAGTGAATTATTTCCGGATTGTGTAATATTGTATACCTCTACCATCATCATCGTCATCATCCACTTTTCTTTCTCTCTCTCTCTCTTGTCGCACAATCAGCTTGAAATGCTCACTGAAATGTAATAAGAGGATTAGACAGAATAATTTCCCTTCGTCTTATTTAAATCTGGATGGATGTATGTATGTACAACCTGCTGTTTTGTCAGCTCCTTTCCAGAATTTGCTAATGTCATTTCTCTCTCTCTCTCTCTCTCTGTACAATGTAATCTTACTTACATTTTCTTATATTTCCTATAGCTAGTTCATGCTAGTTAGATGTAGGTAGACTAGCTAGTAGTAGTAGGTACTACTGCTATATCTGCTTCAGTTAAGGGTTGCTGAACTTTTGATCTAAATTTACAGAATGGAAAATTACACTGATAATAAAAAAAGAGATCCCATTCTGAACGGAATAATACTTTTTTGTATAACTTTTTTGACAGACAAATAAAAATCATTATGAAAATTGGTAATCACGGGATTGATAAGTGGAAATTATATTATTTATTCGCCTTATTTATTATTTATTATATTATTTATTTTAAAAAAATCATTATTTTTTTCTTTCATTATCAGCCCAATCACGCTAATATCGGATTGACAAACCCAAAGATTTTTAAATTTATTACACACCATCACGACGATGGTGTGTATTAAATTTAAAAACCTTTGGACAAACCCAGACCGATTATCTGCAATCTGAAAAATACAAATTATTTTAAGAATTTTTATAGACGGCGTTCAGCTATTCGTTATAACAAATTAATTACGTTTTTTAATTCCTACTGTGTTAAATGCAAAATCAAAACAGATTGGTTGGACACACTTCTCATTTCATTATCATCATAAAGCCCCTTGTGACTTTGTTGCATAATATTTATTTATTTTTACTTTAAAACTACTTTAGAATTACTATACTATTCAACAATTACACCAACGAAAGAATATTTTTAAAACATATTTCAAAGAACTACTATGTAGTTAGGAATGGTATGCATATATGCAACACAGCTATCCGATTGATCCGATTACTATTTTCCCTGAAATAATAAAACACATTATGTATTTGATTGCTAAATTTTTGAAACAGAAACTGAAAACTAAAACATGTTCCATTTTGCATCGTCATTATTTTTGCAAGCCAAATAATAATAATAATAAAGATGAGTGAATTCTAGACAAATTGCAATAGCACATTTTTTCCTTTGCTCTCTCTCTCTCTCTCTCAACTTTATTTTCTCCGTATTATATTCTCTCCGCTAAAAGCTTCTCTATCAACTATTTTTTTTCACCCATTTGCAAAAAAAGCCAACTTGTTATATTATATATATTTTTTATTACCAAAAGAAAGTATGCCTAGCTTTCTATCCTTGCCAGTCCACTTTAGACACGTGCACCACCACTACCACCATCACTACTATCTATTTTAATATGCAAAATTGCCTTTTTGCTACCTACAACAACAACGTTGCACCAGAAGAACGCATCCAACCAAGCGAAAAAAAGTAAATAAATGGAAAATGGAGAAAGGCTCTCTTTCTCTCTCTCTCTAACAAGCTAGTAGTGCGTTTGTAAAGAGACTGCTAGTAGTATTATTGGAGTAAATAACACGCATTACATTATAACGTTTTTTTGTTGCTGCTGCTGCTGTTGTTGTTGCTGTTGTACCAGCTCCACTACCACTTTACTTTACTCTCAGATAACAACCTACATATTTTTTTCTTCATTTCTTGTGTGTGTGTTTGTAGAGCTCCTTGCATTCATGACCTAGTAGTTAAATAAAAGGAGAAAGGGAAAGGAAAGAGTGCGAAATTTAGTGATGTTTGTGGCATGCAGTTCTTTTTGATGTTTTTGTTGGGATAAGCACTCGGTTGCTGTTGCTACTGCTGCTGGCTTGTTAGAGCAAAATGCTTTAGCAATATCATAATGATCCTTTTCCATTTCACTTTGGCTTCTTTTTTTGCTCTCTCTACGCAGCATTCCTCCTCCTCCTCCTTTCTTAACTCAAGTGGTCATTATGCAATCTGACGACGACGATGATGTCGACTACAAGTCGACTCTAGAAAAGAAAACCAACTACAAACAGCAGCAGCAGCAGCAGCTTGTACTACATAGATAAGTTATAAGTGGTAGCAGTAGCAGCAGCAGCAGCATCAAAGCCGAAAAACATTATTACTCCAAGTGCTATTATTGTTACTACCACTTACACAGAAGCAGCAGCAGCAGCAGACGTTTTTTTCCTTTCTTTGTGTCTGCCACACTTTCACTCTTCTTACTCTTTTTGAAGAAAATGGTAAAAGCGTCAGGGATAGGGGAGCAGAGGTAAAAAAGAGAAAGAAAAAGGCAAGTGCTATTTTGCAGGAAATGGCTGACTTCACTATAGTCCACCACCACCTAGACACGGTGAAAGGCAGTTTTTAAAAAAGGGAAAAAAGAGTGCCAGTTTACTTTATGCGTAGGAAAAGGTATTCCAGTTACCGGTGATGATGATGATGACGATGTGTGTGGCTGTGTGTGTAGAGAAAGACATGCTTCTGTTTCCTTATTTTCTTCCGCTTCTTCTTCTGTCTTTACGTAGGTATATTTTTGTGTTTTACGTGAAAAATGGTAAATTCATTTTCCCACGTACTTTGCCATTATCATAAGCAGTTCATTGTACCTTTCTCCAACTTTCCCTTGCCTGGAAATAATAATACGGAAATGTAAAATATTCTTGATGACGATGATGCTACTACTACTTCAGTGCGTTGTCTTTTTTGTGCTTTCTCCTTCTTCTTCATTAAAAAAAACTTGTTTGAGTAAAGTGGCCAAAGTAAAAGGAACACAGGCAGGCACACAGGCAGTCAGTCAGTCAGTTTGCAGTAGTGAAAAAAAAGACAAAGAAAAAAAAATTGTGTAGCGCGTACATTTTTTTATATTCCTTTTTTGTTTCAAGTAAACGCAACAGTGGTACAATTTTTTTTCGAGAAAGCACTTTTGACGACTTAAAAAAAGAGAGAGCAATGTTTGAGTGGGAGGATGAGGCTACACCGACATTAAGCTTTTTTTTGAGCGTATCATAATAGTACACAATATCCACTTTGATGACGACGACGACGGCAATGTTGATGATGGTGATGATAGGGAAAACTTCTTTAATATCCGTTTTCCCTCTAGGCGAAAAAAAAAATTTGCGTGGTAAAAGTAAACTTTGCTTCAACCATTTTATTTTGTAAAAAAAGAATACCTGCTGTTACTGCTCCCGTATTTATTGTATGGCTTATACACAGTCAAATAGGCATAAATACGTAATTGAAAGCTTTCTCTTGTTCATTTTTTCTCCTTTTCCTTTTTTGGGCTTACATTCATTCCTCCTGCTTTAGAGGATGATGCAGCTAATCTGCAAAATATTACAACCATCACAAGAGAACACACTTTTGCCCCCGCTGAACAGCAGCAGCATGGCGAAATGTTCTTTCCAAAAAATGCAGCAAAAATTTTTTTTAGGCGATGATAAAATACCAAAATAAAATTGCAGCATTTTGCTATGCCTGTTCAGCTTTCTCTTCTCTTTTTCTTTCCGTATTCAGCTATCAACCTCCACCTGCTACTATTTACTTTCTCTTGGTAAATATCAGGGAACTAGGTGGGTGGATTATTCACTTAGCTCATTGAGTACGACGACGACTACTATCCTCCGGTGTAATTTTTCAGGCATAATATTACGCATGATTGTGCGTATCATCCCTTTAATCTTCTCCACATCCCAGTTCATTTTCCCTCTCAACCGTACAGTTGCTCGCAATAAAGCATATAAACAAATAACGTATACGCAGTGTGTGTGTATATTCCACTACCACTGCTCGTGTGAGAGAAAGCGAGGCTGATGACTCGTGCTGCTGCTGCTGCAGGATATCAAAAAACAAGCAGAGGTTTATTTTATACGTGCAAACACACACACACACACCGCCACTAGTTTACTCTTGTTGGCTTGATGATTATATTTTGAGAGAGGAGTTTCCTGTTACACTTATTTTCTTTCTTTTTTTTGTTTTCATTTCAATCAGCATTTATTTCACTGTCTGCACACAGCTCCCAAAAAGCAAAAATACAGTGCTGAGAGAATGTCGGGGCTGCTGACAGTTTCTACATGAAGTACACTTAGTTTACGGGCCTCCACTATTTATTGCCATTATCTTTACGCTTTTGTGTGTGTGGATGTCTCTCTGTTGGTGAAAATAAAAAAGATATATAAAAAACAGCAGTACACACGGCCATGAGAAGAAGCTGACTGGGTAGGTGTCCGTTTACTTGCAGTGGCACCCCATATCATCACATGGCTGCATATACATATATTTGCTATACTTTCACTTTTTTCTCTGTCTCTTTTGGNATTTGCTATACTTTCACTTTTTTCTCTGTCTCTTTTGGACCCTATCCAGTAAAATGGGAGTACTTGAGAAACGACTGGAATAGAGGAAAGGCAAGTAAAATATTATCTGATCTAAATCTCCCTCAAACGGAATCTCATGAAATGTCCACGTCCTCACATTTATTTTGGGTGGTTTTTTTTTCTTTTTCTTCTTGTGTGTCCTCTCCGCGTGTGTGCAGTGCTGAAAAGACGGCTACACAATTTTTTTTCCTTTTGTTTTTTTCCAATTTTTTTTCTGTAAAAGTACACTAGTAGGAGTATAGAGAACAAAGGGAAAGAGAGAGAGAGAGAGACAGAGAGAAACAAATAAAGTTGGTGTCTCCTTTCTCTGCTCAGCGTGTAGAAAGTAAACTTTTTTCGTGTGAAGTCCATCGTGAAATCTATTACCACGTATTCAAACTGTAGGATAGTTAGTTAGAGAGAGAGAAAGAGAAAGAAGAAACCTGCTGCTACAAATCGAAACAGGAATTATGGTCCTTTTTCTCTTAAATTTTCTCTCTCTGTCTCTCTCTCTCTGCTTTCGCGTAAAAGTAAGATGTTGGAAATGAAAAAGAAAAACAGACAGCGAGAAAACGCACACAAGTTTTCAGAATTTAGTTGAAAGTGATAAGAGACGTGTCCCTATACAAATATGTCTGAAAACACACACACACACTCACAGAGAAAGAGAAAATAGTTCCACTGACAAGTCCAACAGACACACAACTACCACTATTTCTACGCACACTACTTGAAAAAGATACACATCGTCAAAGGAATAAAAAAAATATATAATAATAATGTAAGGAGACTTGAGTCAAAGTTGAAACGCAAGTGAAAAGCAAAGTAAAAGGAAAGCAAAGCCAGCAAAGTAAGCAAACAGAGAAAGAAGTAAATGTAAAAGAAGAGTATTTTCACTAGAGATACTACTGGATACACACATTTTCAAACAGACCATCATTCTATCTATTTATCTATCTATCTATCTACGCAGTAGTGCGGCTCGAGAGGACGACGACGGTGTCGGCGGCAAAAGAGGAAACTCTCTCTCTCCCTCTCTCTCTTTCGTTTTCTTCTTCTGCTTCCGGTGTGATTTTCTCTCTGTGAGTCTTCTCCAAAAACCTGTCTGCAAAAATTCCTCCTCTACACCTACAAAATGATAAAAAGCAATACTAATATATTATTATTTGCTATATAGGCAGTTAGTTGGTTAGTTAGTTTTGTACAATACGGAGCCATTCTTTTTTTCTTTTTTTTTTGCTGCTGCTGAAAATTTATATCATTTCATTGCAATCGCGCTCACATCTTTTTTTCACAATCTGATGATTCCCCTTGAAACTTTATTTTTTGAGCTGTTTTCAAATAAATAGTGTGGAAAGCTATGTATATAATAAAAACCTACATTGCTAAGTTCTTTTTTTTCTTGAAAGACACACACACACTTTTTGTTGTAGTTGTACAAAAGTGTCTTTTGTATCGTTTCTTTTGTTTTAGACAGACATGCAGGGACAGAGAGAGAGAGAGAGAAAAAAAGGAGAAAGTCTTTGATCACTGTGCATTATGGAGTACACTGGCATGTATGTATTTATATATTTTTTTACATCCTGAGGAGGAGCAAGTTGATAGGACTCGTGACACCAGAAAAAAAACAAGATAGCTGTGTAGTGTGTAGTTTTTTTCTCTGGAAAGCCGCTGCTCTCTTTTTCATTATCACTACCTATCTCCCTTTGTATAAAAAAAGGTTTATTATTGTATTTTTTGTTCTAACGGTGGAGAGAAAAAAATCAACAAAAAAAGGGATAAAATAAAAGAGAGAGAATGCAGGGGTGAAAAAAAAGTTTGGATGGATAAAGAAAGATAGATAGATATTTTCTCACATGTGAGTATAGTATGGTGATGGTGACTCAACCGGCATGCCTGCCTGCCTTTGCTGCTTTGGTTTTCTGGTCACATGAGATAGCCCGCTTGGGAGATTTTCTTTTTTTCTGACCACTTTCTCTTCTCCAACTTTCATGGAGAAAATGAAGTGAGAAGAATTTGACTTTATCCTTTTTACTTGAATGAAAAAAAGTGAGGGAGAGAACGAGCGAGTAAATGGACAAAGCAGCAGGATAAATATCATAGATATAGGTACTCAATATGCAACTTGCATGCTTTGCTGAACTTTTTTTTCTTCTTCGTTCAAGTTTAGCTTACCCTTTCCCTGTTTATCATTGTCATTTCCCCTTACTTCCTTTTCAACTTGACTGCTTATTTTTTTCTGTTCAAAAACGTGTCTGTATGTATGTATGGCTATCTATCGACACAACCACCACCACCGCACCGGTAAAAAAATGAAGAAAGAAGAGCATTTTGCTGGCTGGTGTTTCTTTTTTTTCGGGGTATTTTCTACCAAAAGTGAAACAAATGATTTGGCGACCTTTCTTTAAGATGACAGCAGTTTTCTTTTTTTCTCCCCTCTAGTTCGGCAGCAGGACACTACTACTCTGTTATTTTATTTTTTCTCTTTGAGGTCGGTGCAATGAACTTTGAATACAGCAAATAGAAAGATTTACGGTATCTACCTACCTACGTACGTAGAACATGCCCGCATTATCAATACTAAAAAAGCGACAGAGAGAAAAGAGTGGGCAGAGGCATAGAGAAAGCAAGCAAAAAACGATTTTCAAGACGTATGCCAAAATAAACAAAGCTCGTTATAAATTTTTTTGGTATGTTTAAAATGTATGTATATGTAAATATTACATATATGTGTGCATATTATATTCATGCATATGTACACACACATTTTCTCTTTCTCACTTTCCCTGCTGGTGCTGCTGCCTTGATTTTCCGGGATTAGAAGTGCTTACGCGGTTACTACACTTTTACCAAGAATGTTATTTTATATGCATAACATTATGCATTTTCTCGTCTCCTATCGCTATCACCACCACCACCGCCACCGCCACTGCTGCTGTTAAACAATGTTCCGTGAAATGTGACCAAGCGTAAATGCTGCTGCTACTACTGCTGCTTTGCAAATACCAGCTTTTATGGAATTGTCACCTTATAGAAGGATAAAAAAGAGAGCACAAAAAATGATATCATATGAACACTTTCTCCTTTTTTCTCATGGACATTTCCTTTTTTCAACCAACTTTCTTTTTCTTCCAACCAACAAGCAAACCCCATATCCATAAATGCAGCCAAGCCAAAAGAGTGGGAAAATATTCAAACTTTTTTTAAAGACATCTCTTCTCGCCTCCATAATATTTTTTTATAGAGTTGCATGTTCAAAAATTGTTGATTCCAACAAAATGTTACGAGAAAAAAAAGGAAGTGGAGATTTGTAAGGAAATATCCAAAGTGCAGCGGGCCATCGGGCAGAGAAAGAGAGAGAGATGAACGGCAGGCGAGAAGAAAGAGGATGACGTGCGTTTCTTTTTTTTATATCCTCTAAAAAAAGTTGCTTCTTGCTTAGCAGATATTATATACATAGCACACAAAATAGGTGAAAGTGTTTGTGTGGACGGATGTTTGCTAGAGTGAGTGTGTGTCAGGAAAAAAATAAATATGTTTATACATTTTTTTTGAGATGAGAGGAAAAAAACGCACGAAAAAAAGAGTACACTTTTTATGCATGCATGCATGCATGTAATATAGGTACTTATTTACAAGTAGAACAGGAAAAAATACTCTTGAATAAAAAAATAATACATAAGAGGGAGGGAGGGAGGGATCATGGAACCGATATTTTCTATTTCCTCTTTTGTCTTCTTCTTCTTGAAATTCGTCCAAGTGTACATCTCGCCCCGTTGAACTCGCAACTTTGCAAGTAGAGTGGAGAGTATTAGAAGAGAAGAGAGAAAGCATTCTTCGAAGAAAAAAGATAACTGGAGGGGAAATGCTGTTGAAAAGTTGAGTAAAGGGTTATCGTACTCCACTCTAGTTTTGTGTGCTTTTACCATTATTATTATTATTATTATTTCTACAGTAGATCCCTACCTATTTGCTTTTGGTTATGTACACACAAGTTGTAAGCAAAGGGAACTGATTGAGGGAGAAAAGCAGCAAGCTGGCAGCAGCAGCCAAAAGTCAAGCATCAGGTTTATTTTTTGTCGTTGTAACTGTAACATGGCTGAGAGATGCTACTTGTCTATTTAGTACAAGTCTTGTTCCTCGAATCGCTACCAGCAAAACAAGTTTCATATTTTCACTTTCTCCTGCTGATAGTTACCAATATAAATAGATAGACAGAGGAAATGCATGTAAATACTACTAACTACAGCTTACGATGAAAAAAAGAGATTCATTTTTTCTTTCTTTGTTTTCTTCCGAGAAAACTTGTCGGAACTCGTTAAAACAATGATGGGGATTTTTATGGAGAACTTTTTGATTGATAAATGTGAGTAAACACAGAGAGAAGAGAGGAGAGGAGAACGGCAACGGATGGACTTTATTTTTTTCTTGAAAAAAAATTAGCTCTCATCAAGTTTATTTGTTGTTTTGTCAGAACATTTATTTTTTTCTTGTTGATCATCGTCACTCAAAGATGATCAAGAGAAAGCAAAGCAAAAAAAAATTTATATGTTCTTTTTTGTTAGTCATGGCCCAGCTCAGAGAATTATTCTTTTTTCTGGAATATAATAATAAAGAGTGCAGTCGTTATGAATGTGCTGACATGAAAATCAACGTCCGTGTCTGCAACAAAATAATAATAATAATAATTCGTTAAGAAAAAAAATAGTTGTATGCTACGCGTATAATAAAAAATAAATAAAAGCGCATTGAATTACAGTCACATGTCGGGTGTGTGTGTGTGTGTGGATGGGGTAACGCGCGTGTGTTGCTACCTTCAACCTGAACTTGATAAAGTACTGCAGACCAATAAAAAAGAGAGAGAGAAAGCAAAAACTATACACTACTACAACTTGCATACTACATTTGTTTCCTTGAGAAGCAGAGAAAAAAAATTCTGGGAGAAAGTAAGAAAATAATAAAAGTTTGTCGTGTTTCCTCTCAAGAAACATCTCAACTCTTTACTCGATACGGCTCATTAAGTGAGGCAGTGGCAAAGAAAACAAAAAAAATGCGAAAGAAAAAAGTGTGTGTGCGCCGTTAGCAATAGTAGCAGAAGCAGAAGCAATGCTGCTCTTTATGTAAAAAAATGTTAAGGATACCGAAAACGGATCAAGTCAACAACACGATAAATTAAATGGCGTTTCCTTCTCCCTTTCTCTCTTTCTGATTTCTCCCCTGATTTAACAAGCCAATTGCGTGTTACAAAGTTGTAGTAGCGTTTCTAGTTTATTTGCTACAATGTCGTTATTTATTGCAACGGCATATGCGAGAGCTTTATTGCGTAAGAGGGTTTAAAGTTTAAAAATGTAATGTGGATAATGGCAGGAGAGAGAAAGAGTACAACATGTATTTATGATGATATTGGCAAAAGTCTTTTTGCAAAATGTTTACTCTTTTTAATCTGGCAATTAACTGCTCGTTTACCTGCTGCTTCTACTGCTGCTGCTGCTGCTGTCTGGTTGTCTGCTTAAAAAAATTTAAAAATAGCATGTTTGCAATCAATATCATCATTGAAGTGTACTATGCATTGTACCCTCTCAATAGTAAAAATTTATTGGGAGTGCATGATTGGATGGCGTAAATTGACTACTGCAACGAAAAAACCACACACAGACACGCTATTAGTATAATTTTTATTATTATTATGATAGCAACGATATTTGACAGCAAAACGAATCCTCATAATAGGTATGCCCACACACACGAGGCCATTTCAATTGTCAGAGTAAAACAGAACAAAAAAATTATGCGAGCCTGTTTGTTATTTTCTTTCAATCATAAAAAAATCTCAAATGGCTTGTGACTGACATAACGTGACGTGGACATTATTACCACTACTATACTGGCAAGGTTTAATAGTATTACCTATTTTGCAGATGTAAAATTGTAAATAGAGTGCTGCTGCTGCTCCTACTGCATTCTTTTTTTTGTACAACTGACAGTTGCGCAAATAAACAAGAGAGTACATTACATTGATTTTTTTTCTGCTAAAAAACCTCACGCGTGTGTATTGATTCAGGCACGCCAATAATGATTATGTTCAATGAAAAAAAAATTTTTTATTACGTGTGGTGTCGCTACTGCGTGTGCAAACTGTAGTGGAAAATAAAACCAGTGAAAAAAAGCATTTCACTTGTGGGCGTATTTCCGTGTGGTAAATCTGACCTCATCATCATCCCTTTCCAAACAATTTAAAATCCTTTTTAGAAATATATACCTATCTACCTACTCGTATGACAGTGCATTATCGTCCAAAGAGAAAAAAACTAAACTTTTTTTTATTTTTTCGAAACTGAGCTGTTTTCCTCACTCTCTTTTGAGCACCCCATCTATATTTCTATATCTTTCCCCATTTATTTTTTTTCATGTGTGTGGAAACCAGAAGGGGAAAACATTTTTATATTTTCACGTACGAAAAATGTCCGCTTCTAAACGCATCTATGACATCCCGTGCGAGGCAAATGGAAGGCAACTGCTTTTCATGTGTATACATGCTACCACCATGCTACCAGCTATTATTATTATTATAGCTACTTATTTGTTCAGTTGAACTGCTTTCGCAGCTTCTGCTGGTTTCGTTCGACTCTCTGAGTGAAATCGGATTGACAGCTGGCAGATTGCCTGGGATCGTTAAAACTTGTTCAATATCGCGGTTATGATCTCTCCATCCAGTCGCACACACACGCGGGTAGTAGTGGATGTGCGAATGGCGGAGGAGGAAGAAAATGCTTGCTACTTTTCAAACTAATTTACAACGTTTACTTATCTTTTCACTTCCTTGATACTTTTATATGGTATCGTTTATATATATATAATGGCTTATTGGAAACTAAATTATTATATCAAGCTATTATAGAGGTAGTTTTAGTTTTAAATCACTTAAAAAACTCTTGCACAAATAAAGGTTCTCATATACGCGTTTTCAATTTTGTGTGTGTGTGCCTTGCAGGGTACGTGAATGCATTGAAAGAAACACGCTTATATTTTCTCACTTTCAATTCCCTTTCTCTCTAACTCAAGTAGTCATTCGTTCATTCTCAAATATTTATTTTACTTTTCATCGTCTTCTTCTTCATCTTCCTTCTCTTAACCAAATTATTTAGTTATTTATTTAGTTATTCTTTGAAAAGTAAAAAAAACTAAAAGAAAATACTTTTCTCTCAATTTTTTTTATTGGCATTTACTTTAAATAGATTTACTACTTTACTCTATACATATAAATATACATATATAAATAGTTAAATATATTTTATAGAAGTTATTATTAGTATTTTTATCACTTGTAAAAAGCCTAGTAATTTAGTTTACTTTTTTCGCCAGAATTTTGATACAGTTTATATTACAAACACGTCATCATCATCACACAACGTTTTTTAATACCATTTCATATATACATACATAGCCGCTCTCTCTATATATATATTTCCAAGTAAAGCATACTAAAAGTATTCCGTATTTGTTAATAAAGTAGTCATAATCTCTTTTTCTTTTGAAAAAAAATAATAAAAGAAAATAAGAGACTTAAGTAAGTAAGTATACTATTTTCTTACCGTACTTTTTCAACATAGTTTAGCTTACAATCATTTAAATAGCTACAAAGTCTTCTTTTTAGGCATAAAAATAACAAATAGTATAACATGTAATTTAAATAGATAAATGAATGTATTAGTTTTAGTTTTTTAGCTAGGTAGATTGATAGAAACGAAATTACTTGCTCAGAAAAATAAATAAAATAAAAAGAAATTTAAAACTTTTTTTTCTCAATTTCTATCTCCCTTTTTTTCTCTCTCTTTCAAAATATCTTAATCACACACTTTTTCAATTTCTACTAGCTCACTTTCTTTTTTTAAATACATTATTCAAATCTCTCTCGTTCTATTTATTTTTTTCCATCCTTCTTTTTTTCTACTTAAATAAATCTCATTTTCCAACCGCCAACAAAAGTAATCGGGGTAAATTTATACTATAGTTAGTATTTTTCACTTTAATAAATATAACTTAATGCTATACACATTTATATACCCACACACATCAAAAATGTACATCATTTGGAATAAAATGTATAATTTTATATTAGTCTCAATCTCAATTTTATCAAAGACGCATTTCTACTTGTGCTAATTAGCATCTACACACAAACTCTCTCTATATATACCTATCTATCTATTTTTCAACAGAAGCCTAATTAATCGTTCCTTTCCTTTCCTCTCTCTCTCTCTCTTCTTTGATCATACACTTTCTCTCCTTCTCTCTCTCTCTTTCTCAGAGATTTTTCCATTTTCTACTACTTTCTCTCTCCGGAATTTCCTCTTCTATAATTATTTCTTCCCTTCTCTCATTAAGCTAGCGTGTATGCAAGAATATTTTATTCCTTTTCTCCTTTTCCCAAAAAAAATGTCTTCATCACACACATATTTTCTTCGTCTGCACACAAAGCTCTACATATAGTATATAGACACCTACATCATCAAGTATCTTTATAACCTTACATATTCCTTATTCCACACCCACCCCATAGTAGTAGTAGCAGCAGCAGCAAACACAATAATTAATACAATTACGCCACTATAATGTAGACATTAACACGCTACACTTGAGCGGACACGCACACAAAAAGCCCATATGACAGTCGGGAGTCTAAATGCCAGCATTTTGACATACAAATTAAAACATCCCACAACGACGCAACCATTTCTGTGCAGCAGCGGAATCTCTGACAACGAATACGTCAAATAATTTCCCCCTTTCTTCTCCTCCTTTCTCCTTTTTTCACAGCTTACTTTATATTTTCCATTCATGTGCCAAAGTGCCAACACAAATGGGCAACCTTCTACATAACTTCCAAAAAAAAGAATTCATTTTTAAAGAAAAACCATTCAAATTCAAAACTTGTTTGATGGACCACTGGCGTTAATGAAATGGATGCACAAATACTTCAGTATTATAGCTTTACTTATTTTTTAACTGCTTTATTACATCTTTCCATAGAAGTTGTTTGTTGCATACCTGTTCATTGCGCCTGCATACATTTTATTATAGAACATGTGTGGTCGGCGTTAAAATACACGTATAACCAACCACCATAAAGTTCCATTGATCCATTCATTCAAAGCGCAAATATAAATTACGCGCGCTAAAAAGTACTAAAAAAAATTGTTCATTAAAGTAATTGCACCACCACCAGCATCTGTAAGTACAATTACTATAAAGCAAATTGCAATATTGTGTGTAGCACAGCACCACCTTATTTCAGAAACTGTTTCTAGTTTTTTTTTTTGTTTTGTTCTTTTTCTAGCGTAATAAAGTAGTTGCGTGTGTTTCGTCATCAATATATTTCCCCCCCCACACACACGGTATACAATATATACATATCTTTAGCCAGTTTGACACTGACATTTCCTGTTACATTTTTTTATCCCAGAAGAAAAAAATATTATTTATAAACGTTTGGTTTTCTATTGTTACTCTTATTGCTCATTTCTGCTGAGCATGCAGATAATTTTTTGTAGTCACCAGCCACCAAAAAATACGCATGTAAGGTAACACCACAATTGGAATCTCTCCCTCTCTCTATAAAAAATGAAACCTTCACTCACAATAATAAGGAGGTAGTTATCCAACAAGCAAGTCTACAATAAACAAGGTTCCTTTTGCTGTTTCACACTTTCTCTTTTTTCCTTTCTCTTGCCGTTACCATTTCAAAAATTGTAAAGTAAGGATATTAGTGTGTGTGTGTGTATTTGCGTTGCTATTGCAGGGCATTGTGTCGTTATTGTAATAATAATCGCCAGTCATGAACTGTTTATTCACGTCATATTTTTAGCACGTGTGCAACTATACCAACAACAATAATAACAGCAACGCAAATAAACAAGAAGGCGTTCATCCTTGCCTGCGTTCTCTAATAATAATACTGCTCCACTTTCTTTTTTCTCACTTTCTTATTGACATTTTCGTCTGCCTGAGTGAGTGAGAAGAGAAATCAACTCAACTCAACTTTCCTTGTAAACTTGCTTACAACAATAATAAATTTTTTTTCTTCGTCTTCACGCACATTGAGCAAGTAGTACACACACATTACATATAGTATATACTTATATATATATATATATATATAGAACCTCGCACAGGTTTTTTACTTTTTACCTTGTGTGCCATACCTCACGTAATATTCAAACCAGAAGGAAGAAATAATAATAATATTAACAGCAGCAAGCAGCACACAACACAACAACATCA
>JAHZMT010001864.1:0-26067 GCA_027743785.1 Sinhomidia bicolor | reverse complement strand
GTCAGTGCGCACCATCAGAGAAAACTGTCCATATCAAAAATTGAGTTTGACTGTTCTAGTTTTAAAGGTACAGGCAGTTGTCAGTTTAAAAATGAAAATAATGCAAATAAATGGAGTCTTGTTAAAATAACACTTTATAATTATTTTTTTTAAGGTGACAAGCGTTCTCCCACATCATCGTCGGCCCCAACTTCTACAACAACCAGTCAATACGAAAAGCATACTGTTACTAGAAAGGCATCATTTCCTGAGCTTTATGTCAACACGACAGCAGCATTTGTGCGGCCATCGATTGAGAGAAAGTTGTCTGTGGGAGCGGCTAGCGACAAGACCTACCGTGGCGACTTCAACATCCCAGCCAGTTCTCTTTGTAATGGCGACAGTACTCCCAAGGAACAACGGGGCAGAAGTAAATCATCTCAATTTGCAAAAAATGATTTTCTGCAGACGTTAGGAGAAATATATGCTTGCAAATCCAAATTGCTGACAAGTAGCAACCCGCAGTTGCCTCCCACTTTGTCTTCCTCTGCAACGGCAGCTTCAATTATGTCGCGTTCTGCTGCCGCTGCTGTTGCTGCTAGTTCCCTTGACAACGTTACTAGTGCAAAGGAATCAACCACAGCCACCGAATGTACTCCCAGCATGCAAGTGAATCCATCGGAGAAACTGAAATCGCGAGATGCTTCGATTGAGACTGTGGATGGATTTGAGTGCCAGGATCGAAGCATTTCGGAATACAACATATCACCACGCTCGGCCCGAGAGCTTGTTACCGAATCCCTGCTTCTTAATGGTGCTGCTAACAGCAGCATTTGTTCGTCAACAGTGTCACAGATAAGCATTGTTACCGTAAATGACAGTGAGAAGTCTGGCGGTACAATGGCGAAGAGCATCACCTCCCCAACGCTTCCCGTTCCATTCAGTGCAGGAGTAGAAACAAGAAATCCTTTTAATGTAACAACGCCAATAAAGTCTGGAGACCTTTCAGATGTTGACGGGGTCATTCCTCGACTAGCGCAGTCTCCTTCGTTAGCAAATGGAAACTCTGCGACGTTCAGGAAAAAACCAAGTTTTGGTCGTGGCAAGGTTCCAACGGGAAACATCAACTGTTTACCGTCAGTAGATATTTTTGAGACGCCAATAGATTTGTCTTGCTCTACAAAGAATGCCGTTGTTGAAATGTACGGAGGTGACGAGGACGTGATCAAGTCAGTTATGCCAACTCCTCCACCAATGCCACCTCTGCAGTACTGTCGAAATAACTCTTACTCATCCACAGCGTCCTCGTCTATTGGCGGTGACTCATCCTCGGAAACCCACGAAAAGAGCAAGTCTCCTTGTTTTGAAGAGACAATAAAAACAGTTAGTTTCAAAAAGGTTAGTAATCGAGCCTCTCCTGAAAGAACTGCTCCAAAACTGAATGGAAGTGCGTCCTCAGAATGTTCACTGATAGAGCTAAGCTTGGCAAACCAAAGGTCAACGTCAGACGCCATCATAGTAGAACTGAAAAAGGCACAAGCGAGGAAACTAAAGTTTGCTGCAGGTACATTAGCTTTTAAACCTAAAATGATTATATTTTCATATAGACTTCATGTCATTTTCAACTTTTTTAAAACTTTTTTTATATTTTAGCACAAAAGACATCAGCAGAATTGTATGATCAGAGAGGTAACATGATCGAGCAAAGTCTTTTGGATAAACCGCTAGCGCCAGCACCGTCGGTTGCAATTGTTCAAGTTGCCGAAGCACCGACTGCCACCAGGTACGTTATAATGAAATTACTATAAAAAAACAAACAAAACCGTAGAAATAAAATCCCCACAAGTGACGACAAAACGTTCCCAAGTCATGCAATTGTGAGTCGACTCGCCAAATATATATATTATGCAATTAAGGGTAATCCCTTACAACAAATCCAATTCAAGCATTAAAAGCAACATCAAAAAAGCAATAGCATTATTACTTTTCTGGGAAAACAGACTGGATTGCTTAATACGAATTTATTATAATTTTTAGGCTTGTCTATATTTCACCTGTTTGGTTAGTTTATTCATTAGCGCAATCAAGGTGCGGCTTGTCTTTCAAGTTTCAACTTTTCACTTCCCAAAACAACCGCGCAGAAGCGTAAAGAAAGATTGCATAAATAAAATAAACAAATTGTCTATACTTTCCAAGTTATAGTACCACCGAAAAACAAAAAAAAATCACATGAGCTATTAACATCTCATCATTTTTAGTATATCATCATCATGAATTTTTTTTAGCATGTCTTCAACATTGCCTTATCAATAAAAGCAAACTGACACGTAAACGCACTCTACATGAAAATCAACTTGAAGAAGAAACGGTAACAAAAGTGAAAAACGAATGAAATGCTAGCAAAGTGTAAAAACTACACACGTAAAAACATACTTTCAATTTCGCGTGTTTTTAAAGCATTTTTATTTGTCTTGTCTTGCACTCATCTTGTCTCGCATTATTAATCAAGTTAAAAAAAAATACAAGCAGTAGCAGTAATGGTAATAGCAGTAGAAGTAGTGGCAAGTGTGCAACAACAAGTGTAATCGTAATGCGCAAACAATATTTTTAATGTAATCATCACATCACCACCACCACCACCACAAAATGCATTTAATGGCCTTGCTCGTCTGCGTAATCAATCATTACTGCTGACTGGTTTTAACTATTCAAATTAAATGTATACATAATCTCAAGTATGTTATATCGATTACCACTTTTCTTATCAACGTAATGGATTAAAAAATCACCATTTTTTTCGCTGCTGCTGCTGCTAATAGTGAAAATGCGTATTATTATTATTAAAATCAGCATAATCATCATCATCTCATCTCATGGCTTGTCACATCATCATTATCATCATCATCATGTATCAGCTTGCCAAAAAAAGTACTTTTTTATAGGAATCACGTTTTCAGTTTTAGTATGATAATAATAGTACTACTGTATTGTTTTTTATTATATACGTAGTCAGGTTCAGGTATATTTCTAATGTAAATTTTTATTATTAAACCGCATGCCATTATTATTATTATTATAGCCTGTACGCATTATGTATTGGCATTTCTAACGGAGGAAAATGAAGATTTAATCGGTCAAAAAAAATTGTGGCAAATAGCCATAACATTAATAGCTTTTATTACTATTAAGCTTTTCTGAAAAAAGAAACTTTTGCAAGTTGACTATTGCCATAAGAGAAACATGATCGTCTTATCATTTTTTTTTCATTATTAAAGTTCTAAAAGAGCAACGCGTGTTCTTGTTAAATTGCATGAAAAGTAAGTGCTCGTGTTCAGTTGCATGAGGAAAGATTTGATTATTTTTAGCCAAAAAAAGAAGAAGAAACAAACTCTTTAATAGCTCTGCTTAAAGTACATACACAATACAGGTATTATTATAATTATAATTATATTATGTATGTATTTTGTATGAAAAAAAATCTCCTCTCCAACAATTCACTTTCAACGAAATCACTTACGATTGCTTGTTTTGTTCATCTTCATGCTCATCCCATTTTTTATTATTATAAGCAGCGATGGATGAAGGATCGATGGCATGCGATGATGATGCTGTGCTGGTGGTAACAGTATAAATTTGTAATTGTACCAGAATATTATTATTGTTATACTATGAATACAACATCGTTGTTATCATCATCATCATTCACTTTTCTTATCTAGAGAGACTTATCATCATCATCCTTGTTGTTATTGTTAGTTCAGTCAGTCAGACTTTGTGGTTATTTATTGCCAAGTTGCATTTATTAGTAAAGATACACACAAGATGGATGAAACGGTTGAGAGAGTTGAATGAACCTGCACGCTGTTAAAACTGTTGTGCTGCGTTGCCTGTACAGCAGCAAATTGATTGTGAACGAGCACACATTTTTTTTTCAAATCGCGTTTAATGTTGTAGGATTTTTTCAAGGAATAAAGAGGAATGAGATGTACCAGGTGTTTTAATTTAATAATTCACCACCACCACCACAAGTCAAGTTACATGCTTTTGCTGATGAACGCCTTTCCATATTCTGTTAGATACACGGCAAAATGGCAAGCAATGCAATAATAATGTTGAATGATGATGGAGGACGAATAATGAGCTTGAGCCTCCTTTTTACCTGTACCTTTTCCACAGGTGGTAGGTATCCATCCGCATTACTACTATTGCAGTGTGCTGCTTTTCCTCTCTCTCTCTACACATTGACGCTATACACAAAACAAAGATGATATACAAATACACACGCAGCAACATTTTTGCAGAGCGTTGTTTCATGCGTCAGTCATTCAGTTTTCAGAGAAGTTTTTGAAATATGTACAGATACGTTTTTTACCGTGCACACTAGTATATATTTATCTTCTGCAAGTTTTAGCCAAGACCTGAAGCCGTCATGAGCACAAAGAAAAAGTATGTATATATTACACGAAAGAAATTGAAAGAAATCAGTGCTAGCACTGATGTTAGTGCTAGTACTACTATTATTGTTATTATTATATGTTGCTGAGTTGCCAACAATAATGCGTACAGTTCAAAAAATACATGACATGCTCATCATCATTGTTGTGTACTAAAAGGCTAATCTTGTTTATGATGAGTGATGATGGGAGTACAGTAAAAGCTAAAAAAAGAGAGGCGCTGCTGCTGTTTAGTTTACTAGTTAAAAAATACACACAGAGAATAACAATATATTATTCTACAGTGTTTGCATTGTGTAGTAGTATGCATTTTGAATGTACCTTGTGCTATTGCTTGGTATCATGATGATAATGATGACTACTATGATCGTCATCTCAACCCAACAGTGCACCATTCAAACAAAGCAAAAAAAATATTATCATCCTCCTCCTCAGTACATTTCATTGTTGTCATTATTGTTTTTAAAGCATGTACTAAAGCTAGTTTGCCATTTTTCTCGTACTCCACATTTAACACAGTAGTCTTTCCTACAAAATTTTGAAAACAGGACATGTTCGTCTCTGTGTGTTGACTTGCAAAAAAAAAAGAACAAGTGGTGCTCTGCTTTACTTTGTGCCTGATATTATTATTCTACGGATTTTGTGCTTAAAGACGTTGTCGTCGTCTTTTCTGCATTACATATTGTCGTGTACACACTTTCTGATTCATTGGCGGCCTTCCTCGTAGTAGGTACATGTTGTTTGCTGGGCATGCACACACAAGGGGAGAAGAGATGAAAACTGAATTTATTCATTTGTCTCGCCATTTGTAACAGTTTTAAAAGCGACAAAATCGCTGGGGTGCACGCAAGTTTTCGTTTTGTGGACAAAAAAATTTGTTTTCATTCCTGTGAATTATATCATATGTAGCAGTGGTGTGTGGTGGTCCGGAAAAAGTATAAAACGCCAGTGAGGTCATTTTCCATAATAGGTATACTTATACATATATATATATATATTTGATGATATGATTAAGATTATGCATGGCAGTGGTCAATTTAATAGAAAGAAGAAATAATGGATTTTGTGGTGCGGTTTTTGCCGATAGTTTTTTGGTTGTTGTTGGATATTAAATTATGACAAGATTTTTATCATCGTCGTCGCCAAAGTGAACAAAAAATTACTGTGCTGAGTTGTTATTGCTGCTGCTGCAGTGTCACGTTAGCAGTTTGAATAATTTGTTATTGAAATAATATCATGCAAGTATTTTGCCTACATGTGCAATCTATATGAAAAACCCATCCATAAACAAAAACAAGAATTGAGTTGAGTTGAGGAGACGGACGACAAAAAAGCGAGATTTTGTTTGGCTTGTTTGTTTGTTTGTCATCATCAAAAGCACCCGGAATAATAATAATATTTGTGTATTTGGGAACAATAATACTTGAATTCGCTGGAGTGTGGAGTGGAGTGTTTGGAAGAGTGTCGGTTGTGCCGACGACGGCGACACTTACCAGTCATTTGTCGTTTTATCAAAGACGTACGTTAAGTTTTTAGCACTACTTATTCATTTATACACACAAGTGCCATTGGCAGTGAGAGGGAGAGAGATAAATGCAAAAGGATATCTCTACATTAAATATTTGCATAAAATCCTTTCACTCTTCCGCTATTTCACCGTCATCATTATTAATTAGCATTCGTTCGACATGTATGTATGTAACGATTGCCCATAGTAAAAAAGTACAGGGAATTTTGTAAAACTGCACTCTGGTCCTAGCATAGTAGTGTCAAGTCAAAAAGAATTAATTGATATTCGATCCACGTCAAGTGCAAGAATCAAAGACAAAATGCTAAAAATTATTTTAGCTGTAGTAGCAGCAGCGTAACGTGAGCACTGAAGGAACTGAACAAGACTGCACTGTGGGGACTCCTTTTATTTCTATAAATGTGTTAAAATAATAATAGGTGCCTATTTGTTGTGTACGAGAAAAACAAGGAAAGAAATGTTATGCAAAAAATACGCTAGCAAAAGGCCAGGCCAGGCCAGAGAGAGAGAGTCAATATCATTACGATGGCACACACCGACCAACCGACTGGCCTGTGAGAGTAGTCACATTTTTATGCAGCAACAAGAAGAGGCTATACACGAGAGATAATATTAATATTATATGATTATTGCGAAAGTTACTTTTTCTTTCCATATTATGCATTGCACTGTCCTATTGCATTGCAAATAGCAAATCAGCCATATATATTATATATATGGCAAAAAATATATATCAATATATGTATTGATATTTCCATATATACAATCCATAATAAAAAAACTGCATAAATAATGCCTGTACTGCTGCTGCTGCTGCCAACTCAACTAACCAACCTCTTTAAGAAAAAGTAACAATCTAGAGTTTGCTTGCGAGTTTTAGAAGAAACAATCTAAGAAAAAAAATATCTCAAGAGTTTCTCTATTCTTTCTTTTCGTTCTACCTTCTATTCATGTCTACTTTAGTTAATTATTATTATGCCTATTCAAGGGCATGCGAATATATGTACTTATAAAGGTATGTCAATTCGATGAATTCAAAGATATTCGGGTTACTTCAAATGCAAATAAAAAATTCATATATTTTGTGCATACCATTTATCTGTTTTTGAAATGACGATATGATGATGGCCTCTAAAGCCTACTTTTTTCTACCATCATCACCCAGCTCAGCTCTCCCTTCACCTTTTATTTACACTTTACACACCTCACATCTTCCACAAAGTAAATAGCCTGATAATATTTTTTTTTCAACTTTTAATACGCTAATAATAATAATAAGCAGATTGGGAATATTTTTTATAGCCATCATTATTTATGCAGAGCAAACTCTGTCTGAAAGTGAACCAATATTAGCGTTATTATTATTTATTACGTACGTAAAAAGCAGTAGTGGCAGCAGTGGCAGCAGCAGCAGCAGCAGAGAGGGTGATAAAGATAAGGAAAGGAAACAGGAAAAAACACACACCACCAAACATCATCATCACATCATCATTATATCAGCAGCAGCACCACGACGGCATATTATTATTATTACTAATATTTTTTATGCAATGCAAAATCTCTCTCCTCAGCTCCTCTTCTTCTTCTTCTGCTAGCCTGTTTGCATAAAAGAATGTAGCAGCAGCCGAGTCGAGTGGAGGAAAGAGTGCAAGTTTTTGTAATAGAAAAGTGTGCAGCAGCAATAATATTATATATGCGGTGCACAGACTTGTGTGATATACCAAATACCACCACCACCACTACCACTACTACTAATCATATTACAGTTTTGTGAGCAAAAAAATTCAACTTATTGTCAAGTTAAAAAAGGTGGCTTGTTTGGTGGTGGTGCTGCTGCTGCGTGTGTGCCTTTACTCCTTCTACTTTACTTTGACATATCGCATGCACAACAACAACAACAACATATTATTTTTTAAAGAAATCAGCAGCAGCAGCAAGAGAGAAAAGAGAAATGCTCTTCCTTCTTCGTCTTCTTTTTACTTGCTACGACAACAACAACGACAACAACAACAACAACTTGCACTAGACTCCCTACTTACTTCCTTACTTACTTACTCAACTCACCACCACCACCACCATATTTATCCCAAAAGAGAAGCAAGCAAGTAAGTAGGAGAAGAAGAAGAAGAAAGGCTTACCTATTCCATAGTTTGAACAAGAAGAAGAGCAAAGTAAGTACATGGTAATAATGGGTATAATATGAGGAGTGAGCAAGTTTTTCATAGGGATATCCCTAAAAAGTCGACGACGTAATAATACTAGCAGCAGCAAGCGGCTCAGTAAAGTAATATATGTGTGTTGTGTGTGTAGTTGGGCGAATGTGTAGGGACAAGGAAAAAGTACTGCTCTACAACGACAGATAGACAAGTAAACAAGAGCATAATAATAATAATAATAATAATAGTGTAGCATATACTTTTATTAGTCATATGTGCCTTCTTTCTTCTTCTTCATCATCATCATCATCTTGCTCTCTTCTCTGGTCTGCTGCTGCTGCTGCTCGGCTGCTACTTGCTACAGCACAGCATTTGCTTTGCTCCTCATCAGCTCCTCTTTTCTTTTTTATACTACAACATTTCATGGTGATCTGTGTGATCTTGTTCCTTCTCAAGAGAGAGAGATGAGAGATGCTGTTTTTGGGCTTTAAAAAACCAAGTGGATCTTTAAAAAGCAGCTGCATAATAATAATAATAAGAGGAGAAATATAGCAAGACAAAAATTCCTTTGCAGAAAGGAGCAGCAGTGGCAGTGCATTTGATATTGCCCCAAGAAGTCACGTAAAATATATTATATTAAAAAAAGACGGCTAAATGGCATTTAGGTGAAAAACATGTTGTTTTCGCTATCAGAATTAATTAAATAGAAGGAGGAGGAGGAGGAGGAGGACAGAAGAGGCAAAGGTATTTTAAATTGCAAATGAACATAAATGTAGAGAAGATATTTGTTCTGTGCGAGATTTTTTTGGTGGGAGTGTAAAAAGAGTGATTTCGTCATTCTTGCAACCAGCGAGCAGTTTAGTTTAACATTTATTTTATTGCGGAATGTGCGGTTTAAATGATTTTTTATGAGTGGATAAAAACAAGTCAAAAGTGCATGGGCTGCATTGCAAAGATAAAGAAAGATGATGACGGCGGCGGCGTGCTGCTGTTGCCGCTGGTTAACTGTGCTTGTAATCTGGTTGGAGAGGTGTAATGGGGATGAGGATAGCTTAAGGATAAGACGTTAAGAATGCAGGATTATGTATGGCAGAATTGGTGAACTGACTCCATGTTTTTGATATGCTAAACAAACTACTACTGGTTAGTGTGCATCTCGCTTTCTGTCAAGAAATTAATGTACGTGTATTTTTCTAGTCATTCTCTACGTGTACTTGATTTACTGAGTAAATTGGTTAAAAACTTTGGTTATTTAAATGAGTGGAACAAAGACTGGTGACGATTTAGTGCATAATCATCATCACCAACATCATCATCCTCACCAAGACATCAATCATAATACTGCAACAACAAGTGACGATATCGCCTCACTTCACTCCATACCATTCTGGTGGCTTATATAATACAAAATTAATGTTTATGTGTGGTTACTTTTTAAATTTAGTTTTAAAAAATTTAGTGTCCTTTGGACATTTGACAGTAGTCTAGAAAGGTCAATTGTAGTGGTTGACCTGTTGATGGATATTTGTAGAAGAATATAATTGTTTTGATAATAATGTGCTTAACGTGACAGTTTGTTAAAAATAATTGCAATGTTTTGGTGTGCATTCAATTTCAGCAGTAGCAGACAAGAAGTTTGTCAAAAGAAAGGATTGGATGAAAACAAAGGTGATTCCGGAAGCAATCAAGAGACAATCAATGAAACTAATAGTCATGTAGGAGACTTTACAGTGAAAACCATTGTCAATGGAAAACATACCAACAGTATAATTGTAAGAGTTTTTAGTAACTGGGCAAGTAGTTGTTATGGAGTAAACTAAATGTATGAATTTCATATTAATTGTTGTTATGATGCAGGTTAATGAAACACCCGTTTCCCTTGCCAAGAAAGAAAGTGTAAAGAGAACACGAAGCAGTGTCAACGCAGCCAAATCTCCAGCTGCCCAACAAAGGGGAAACATTATGTCACCCTCATTATCGGGCAATTACACGGAAATGAATGGAATTGATTCCGAAACCATGGTAACGATTTGGTTTTTAATTTACAACATGATCAATACATATGTGTACTAATAAGATAATTATTTTTTTGTATCTGCTCTAATGAGATCTCAAATGTGTTATATGAATTACTAGGGTGCATCAAGTATACATGAAGATGAACTGTCCGGTCACCTTAAGCAGAAGGAGAACCACATTAATGAACTTCACGACAATGCCGACGAAGTTCAAACTTCCAATAAATTAGACGGTGCCAGTTTTAGGTGTGCTGGTTTTCATTTTAAAATAATTGCATTCTTTGTTGGTGTTGTATTTTTTTGCACATGAATGTCTTTTTTCTATCAAAACTGTTTTCAGGAGTGGTATTAAGTGAGTATGAAAAGACCTTATCCATGTTCATTCAGCAAATAGATCAATTAAAACAGCGTATGGATGAAGCTGAAACGGAGAAACAAACACTGATTAAGGAAAGAGATCAGGCCTTAGAAGATCTGAGAAATGTTGAAAGTGCCTTTTCTGATGTCCACAGGTACTTAAGATACACATAATTTATAGGATGCAACTTATCGTGTTTTTACAATGTTGGAAGTTTTGAATTATTATTCGGTTTTATTAAAGACAGTCAGATACAAAAACTCAATAAGAGTGTACGACATCCATATCATAAAAGTGAAAGGGGTTATACTAAACTAATACAAAAAAACGTCAAAAAATTTTTAGAAGATCTGAGAAATGTTGAAAGTGCCTTTTCTGATGTCCACAGGTACTTAAGATACACATAATTTATAGGATGCAACTTATCGTGTTTTTACAAAATGTTGGATGTTTTGAATATAAATATTTTTACGGTATAGAAAATATGAGCGGGCTAAAGCTTTACTGGAGAATATGAAATCAAATGAAGACACTTTAATTAGAAGAGACCAAGAAATGATGCAGAGAATTCAAAATCGGGACAAGAAAATTGACATGATCAAGGAAAAGGCTCAAGAAAGCATAGAAAAGTACAAACTAATTTTTAAATTGCTTAACTTTTGAGGTAAATGTAACTAAATGGCTAATGTAACTTTTTATTGAAACTCTGCAATTTTACATTTTTCAGGATGCACTTGGACTACGAGACACGCATCAAAGAGATGGAGTTTGAAAATGCCAAATTGCGTGCGCAGTACAGAAAAATGGAGATGAAACTGAGTACTTTGGAAAACGATGTGGAGCAGAAGGCCAAGGAAAATGCGCAACTTAGTGCTTTATGCGATGAATTGATAAATGGCCAAGTGGGACAAGTATAACGTTTTTAATAATAATTTTTTTTGCAGACATTCACAAAAAATATTTTTTGATGACAGTATATTGTATACTTGATGTAAAAAATGTAGTTTACGAAAATAATTGTTATTATTACTATTGTTGTGCTGCAAACATTTTAAAATATTTGACCACTGTTTATACTTTAATTGAGTTAAATATCACATAGTCTTATTATTTACTGCACAATATTATTATTTATTTTATGCTAATTTCGCCTGGAATTTGAAAATGTGGTTTTATCATCATCAGATACTATTGTCCTTCAAATTTTATTTTATGTGCAATTGTTCTTGTGATGGGAAGCCAAGTTGGACAGCTTCAAGTTGTACCAGCTTCAAGAAGACGCCGCCGTAATTACACACCGCCTCCAAAGTTACTAAAAATGTAATATAATATTCTACATGCTTCTAGTGTAGAGTACGTAATTTATAAATTTTAGATAACATTATTTTATACGATATGACTATGTATCATGATGATAGACGTAAAAATGACTTGCTACTTGATAGATAAAGATAGACTACCCAAGTACTGGTGTAAACAACAAGTATCCGTATAAATCATAGTTTGATAAAGTAATGCTTTAAATAAATCGCTATTTAGTTTAATGCTTTAATTTTAAGAAATCTCAGTATGTATTATTAACGGTTATCGTTGTATGTTCAGATGTTGAATCTTTTAGCTCTTAGATAGTGCAATATTACTTGAGAGTGCGTATGGTAGAGCGATTCCTATGATTGAATTATTTAATTGATACTAGTAATAATGACGAGGAGATAATTGAAAGTGGTACAACAGAGGTCTAGAGGCAATCTTTCTTATTATACGTGTATGGGAAAATCGAAATATTTCTATGTATTTCCCTAAATAATAATGATAATAATAAAGTAATATACAAATCAATCGCTATTATATAATTTTGTACACCTTGTGAACTTATTATAAGAAAGAAAAAAAATATTTGCAATGTGTCATTGTTGTCTAAGAAAAAAATATGATTACTGCTCTATTTCATTACAACCATTGTCGGCTTATCAATAATAATGCATGATAATGTCCATAATACTGCAACAGCGTATAAAACTATATGCATAATTTTTATGATTTCTTTAATAATGTGGTTATTTATTAGTTTCAAAGTGCTTAATATTTTACCGAAAATCGACGCGATTTCAAACGTGAGTAGGTGTTGCGAGTGTGTCAAACTTTTATTTCATAGTCTTATCAAATGATAACTATTAGTAAAATGATATAAGGAGTTGTCTGAACCGCGTCAACCAAACACGGACACGTTAATTTTCGTTGAAGAAGAAGCCAAATATACAAAGAAAATATCATTAACAAATCCTATTAATTAGTGCTGTTACTTAATTATTTCGACTCTCAAACAATATGTTAATATTTGTCAGAAGAAAAAAAACAAAAGTTTAATTATATTGAGTATACATTATCGTTACAGCTAAAGTACTGTTATTATTACACTATTATTATTATTATTTAATCATGTACACTGTACAGTTAAATGCCGATCTGAACAAAAATAAAAATCAGTAATACAACAAGAACATATGAGTATATATGAAATACATTTACAATGAGCTTTTTTATTTTCGATCATTATCAGGTTGCGTGTAAAATAGAATCAATTTAATTTGATATTAATCGTAAGTAGATATACGTACTCGATTATACTGTTACTTTGTTAATTTTTTTGAAATCACTAATCTCTGCTTGTTTCAACTTGCCACTGAATTAAGTTGAAGGGTCATATTTTACTCGTCGTCGAAATTGTTACACGATACGTCGTCGTGCATGCTCAAAGTTATAGATGTAATTAATTATTTACTTGTTAGTGCAGACATGTTTTGGTTTTGGTAGTTACCAAAACTCATGTCGCAGTGCGTGCTACTACTAAAATGTTTCAAAACGACTTTTTTTCAACTTTTTTCTGTCTTTTGACAACATCGCCTGCCTATCGCCTCATTTACTTAGCTCGCGAAAATCTGAAAATTCAACTCAATATTAGCATAGAATGTAAGAGCAATGAAGGATAATGGCGGTAGATAAGCTTTCTTGAATTTACGCACAAGCAAAACATTCAGCTAAGTAAAGAGAAGCAGGAAGCTGCAAGTAAGCCGAAATTCCGAAATATTTCGGATACAAGTAAGCCGACATTCCGAAATTTTCGGTTGCAAGAAGGCCAAAAATAAATAAAACTAAGGAAAATTTTAAGTTTATACGAATGGATATAGTATAAAGTCTCTAAAGTCAGCAGAATTGTACTGAAGCTCTTAATTGTAGTCCATGAAAAAGCAAATGCTAATTAAGCTACTTTATGCGAATGTCTGCATTGATCCGCCCGTCATAGACATACGTAGCAACAATAGGTACAGCAGGGAGTACAGTGTCTCTCTAGAATCATTGTATCCCCTTGAACTTTGAACACTGAATTTAAATAGTAAATTTTTGCAAACATTTATAGGCATATAAACTGATCTTTTCTGGTCGCCAAGTTACGCTTGTACAGTTTTCATTTCAACTGGAATTAAATTGTGTCTATATCTAGAAACTACGCCTTTTTAATTTTAAACATATTAACGGTCAACTGCAAACTGCAACGGTTATAATTTAGGAAACTCAATTTCTTTTTTACTTGAAAGTCTTTATAAATATATTATGGATGTATATTATGGTTATAAATATAATAATATATATTATAAGTGTACAACAATATAAAATTTTACGTTAAGTTTTTCACGTAACCCTGCATTTTCTACTTTTATTGCACTGTGCAAGCTGAGAATGCAAAAAGCAATGGACAAACTTCGAGTGATGCATAAGTGCATGGGACAAGATGAGAATAATGCATAAAAGAATTGATGCATAAACTAGCAATGCAATAGACTTACCTAGTCTAATTATGTAGTTAGTTTATGTTACAATATAATTAGTCTAACTAACTAACTACATACACAACTGTACTAAACTATACAAGTAATCTATGTCACCTTACTCCGAAAGTTTACTGTTTTATTTCAAGTGAGTTAACTTTATAATTTAAATTTGCATGGATTTTCCGAAATTTCAGCTTACTTGCTATTTCGGCTTACTTGCTATTTCGGCTTACTTGCTATTTCGGCTTACTTGCATCCGAGAATTTCGGCTTACTTGCAGCTACCAAAAGAGAAGCACAAGCACATGTATATACAATATGCATGCATTATGCATACATGCATCATATATCATATATCATACATGCATACTAAATATACAAATGTACAATGTACTCTTCTTTTGTCTTTTCTGTTTTACTTACATTCACGTGTGGCTGTGATGTGATCCACCAGCAATCGCAATTTTTGTGTGTCAGACCAGAAGAGTTAATTAATTCTAAAAGTTGTCAATAACCTAATCTTTTAAATTTTGAAATATTTGATTACGATTCATGATAGTGCAAACACGATAAAAGCGAGCATGGATAGATTTGCTCGTCCTGACCCTGCCAGAGCGAGCAGACCTCCTCAGTTGGCGGAGTCATCTCAACAGTTAGAACGGCCGCATGAAGGAAAGCATAATTATGGTCAAAATTATCCTTCTATTGATAACTCCAAGCAGGAACATCATTCTCGTCAAAATATATTCTTCGGGAAACCAAATTTTGAGAGCTCTTCTAGATATAAAGAGCAATTTGGTGGGGTTGGTAAGTGGAATTCCAGCCGTGGTGGTTCAAAGGGACGAGGACGAGGAGCTAGAGGACATGGGAAAAATTTAAAGGGCAATCAGACCCTAGTTGGCATTCCAGAAGGCAGAAACAGGAAGCAACATTCAAAACAGCAGAATTCTGAGAAAAAGCACAATTTTTATTGCTGTTCTTGCGAAAGAGGGTTTAAAACTCAGGAGCTGATTGATGAGCACAATAAAGAACACATTGTGTGTGGGTAAGTTGTTTATTTACTTCACTGAGTTTACGATTTAATTGCAGTTCATTTGGAAATGGCTTTGTGCTTTTCTTTAAAGACTTGACGGCTGTCAGTTTGAAGCACACTCTTTAGTAGTCACCAAGCACATTCGGATTCAGCACGAGGGAAATCTTTATCAAAGAATGAAAAACTTGAACACTCCAGAGGACATTCAACGGTGGAAGGAAGAGAGGAAGAAGAATTTTCCTACTGCGAATAAGATTCAGCAAAAGGATGATGAGTTGAAAGAGAAAATTGAGCGTCGGGAAATTTGTGGGATAGGAAACAAAAGAGTCACCCAGAGTGCTCAGCCCACCTTCTCTGGCTTTCGCTATAAAATCCAGAAACATGATGCACGAACCAAGTCTTTTCTTGAGTACGAGAGGAAGCTGCGTAGATTGGAATATGAGCAGAGTGCGGAGTGGATGCGTCGACCATATGCACCAAATAGGGATATTCCTCATGTTCGAGTTCCCTTTTTCTCAATGAACAAGTCAAAAGTGGTTTGTTTGGAGAATTTTTACATGAACGTCAAAAGAAATAAAAATGGCAAACTGCAAAAGCAGACCAAAGTTAAATGGAAGGGCTTCAAGGCAAAGCAACTAGATCGTCTGGTGGACAGCGATTCCGAGCCGGAAGGTGCTGCTATACCAATATCTGATGATGAGGAGGACAATGGGAGTGGAAATTGTACAAACACCGAAGTAGTACAAGTTGTAAGAAAGCAGTCAACTACCAATTTATCTAGTGACCGGGAAGCAGAAAAAGGGTCAAATAAATCGGCTGCAAACTTCATGCTGGTTGATTACAGTTCCGATTCCGGCGAGGAAACTGAAATTTGTAGTGGTAAAAGTTTATTATATGTCGTAATCACAGAACAAAAAGTATTTAATGCAGTACATAAAATGAATTTTATAGTGTCTGCTTGCTGTTTATACTGTATTACTGCATAGGTAAGTTAGTTTCAGTTATATTTTATATTACTTATATTTTCAGAAACGGAAGAGCCATGTACAGTGTCAAGTGCAAAAGCGACGGATCAAGTTTTGCAGTCGCCGGAGGTGGGGACAAGTACAGGAGGCAAAACTACTCGTGGAAGTATTGATGCAACTTGTTCCAATGCGGGGCATATTGAGGCGCTAGCACGATCTGCAACTGATGATGATATGGTAATTCAAGAATTCAAAAAGCGCAGTGCTTTTAAGGAGAAGAGAATTCTTCGAAAGCCCTCATTCCGGCGTCGAAACGGGTGGATGAGAGGGCGATTATTGGAAACGGTACGAACGCTACAAAAATTATCTTTATGAGTATGTATTTATTACGCAGAGCTAATAAGTAATATTTAATTCTTTTTTAATGTTTATATTTGTGTTCCTTTTTATTTTCAGTTGTTACAAGATCAAATTCGAAAGGAAAGGAACATACTTTTACAAACCTGTCGATTTGTTCGGGAGAATAATTTCTTTGGTCATAATTAAGTTAAAAGTGTGATGTCTTATTATTTAATTGTTTAAATTGTTAATGTAAAGTTTTTATAGTTTTTTTTTGTATTTTAAAAGTTGGCACACACTTGCGTAAGGTGAGGTAGATCATATAATTTAAGCAACTTGGTCGTCTACAAAGATATCATCTTGTGTAATTGCTGAGTCTGGAAATATAGTTTTATTGACTTTTTTGCCTAGAATGTTGTTCATGTATTTAGGGTGTATGCCGTGTGGCTTTGACACTTTAATCGCAATATCGCACAACTTGATTTCTGTGTATTTCTCAATTAGTTCCGCAGCAACTATCGTTTTGCCAAGCTTGTCACTGCAGGGTTGTTCACAAGGTAAAAATTGCTGTAAGTCAGCATAATTATAGAGATTTTAGAATAAAATTATTAAACAGATTATAATTCTGTAAATCGCTAGAATGTAAGGCTAAAAAATAAGTAATGAAAACCTTGAGCGGAACTCCAATCGCTGCTTCAGTGTCCCTGATGCCCTGAACGAGTTGTTGCAACTCTTCAGGATTTAACGAACATTGATGGTCCGTTCCTTTCATTGTTTTCTCTAAAGTAAAATGTTTCTCAATGATCTGTAGAATAGTCAAATTGTAAAATTTAGTCAATTGTGTAGATTTCAATTCTATTCTGAAATAAACCTAAGGTTGTAAGTAAACTAAACTGTGTGTCGGTAGCATGCAAAAGAATTAAACAACTTTCATACCTTAGCACCACAAGCTACAGCCGCAATTGCAATCGCGATGCCCTTTTCATGGCCAGAGTAACCAACGGGGACGTCTGGAAACTGACTTTTGTATAGTTGCATTATTGACAGATTTACATCCTGCGGGGACGTTGGATAAGACGAAACGCAATGCAAAAGAGCAAAGTTGGAATGATACTTTTTAATTGTGTTGTACGCTGTCTCCACAATTTCCAAGTCGGACATTCCTATGAAACCCCAATGTGGAAAAGAAAAAATAGCAAAGTCGACAGTATTCTTGAAGAATATAATTTAGTTGAATTATACCCGTCGAAAGAATAATCGGAATCTCAAGTTTCGCCGCATGCTCAATAAGCAGGGGATTGTTTGTGTCACCAGATCCAATTTTTAGAAACGGCAGTCCCAAGTTTTTCAGGAATGTTGCGGACGGCTAAAATTGAAACCAATCTAATTATCAGTGGGTGCATGAAATCAAATACGAGAAGAGCTACTAGCTGGCTTTACAAACATGCAAGTTTTGACAAATGAAAAACTGAACTGTTTAAAAGAAGACCAAAACTTAAACTGAACCACGGAGAAGAAGACAAGTGAACAAAAGTAATCATAAAATCATAATAAATGATAATATGCTCACCATAACCAGTAAAATTTTACGTGCTTACGATATCCATACAACTTGACGCAAACATAACGCCTACACACTCCTCAGCATACTCTTTCAACTTTTTAAAATCCTTTTCGGAAAATTCCAGATGCTGTCTGTGTTCCCCATACGTTTTCCCAAAAGCATTTTCGCTTGCGTAAGGTGCTCTCAAAGCGCTCTCAGTGAATCGGTCGCGTAAACTTGACTTTTGAAATTTGACACATGACACGCCACATTCCTGTAATTAAATTCAACTTATTTTACTGTACACTAATAAAATGCGGTAACTTTCAATTACAAATCAATCACAGAGAAAATAAAATTTTCCCAATGAGCTAGAATGCAATAACTTTCGCTTCATCTGCTCAGGATGAAAATACCTTGGCAACCTTTATCATCTTCTTCGCTATTTCAATGTCACCTTGATGATTCTGTCCAATTTCCGCGATTATAAAGCACGGACTGCTTCCTCCAATGTCTATACCCCCAACTCTCAACATTTTTCCCTTGTCTCACAGATACCCTGCTTGTTAGCCACTAAAATACTTACTTGGCCAGGTTACCAATTAAACCAAAGGTTAGCAGCCCTTCAAGATTTGCCAGATTCAAAACATTATCACCTGTCTCGTGAGACTCGTCTCTTGTGTTGTTAATGTTGATGATGCCAAACCACGGTCCACTCCACGACAGACAAGTGGCAAGTCTTATTGACAGACAGCTGAATAGAATGAAGCAGCAGCACACACAAAATCCAGAGACGAACCAGCAGCAACTGCAGCAGCAACTGCAGCAGCAGCGGCGGTTGAAGAGATGAAGTAAGGCAGCGGGAAGCAAGCAGAGCAGCAAGTTCTCGGAACGGAACCAGTGTTATTTTTGTCTAATTGCCTTTTGCATTTTGACGTTGTTTATGCAGCATTTGCATTTGTTGTTAGCAGTAAATAAGTATAATTCACTTCACACAAGTGCCTTATACCCAACTAATTTGTCCGGCTGTTTTGGTTGACAAAAATACCTTTTATTTGCTTGTGGGTGTGTTGATTTGAGCATTCTGATTTCACTCTGTTTTTCTTGTCATTAGCACTTACATTTTTAAAAAAATAGTGTAACTACTGCACTTTAAATTACATGAATGTAGTAAAGGAAGGCTTTAAGGTGTTCTGTATGCTTTTTTACTAGTTGTCAGTTGTGTGTGATTCAGTCAGTGAACACTATTAAATGTCGATATCTCAAGTTCATTGATTAGTTGCTATTTTTTGTCTATGCGTACTGTACACACAACTTAAATTTGGAAAGGAAACGGAGCGTTTCAACTTGTCAGTTTATCTATCGCCTTTTATTTTCCTTCTGGAAAACCAAAAGTGATTATTTTTCTCTGCGGAACACCCACCGCGCACTGCCAACTGCTAACTTGACTTAAATTACCGAGTTCAAAATTTCATCTAGGTTATTACTAGAGAGTAGAGAGTAGGGAGGTGTTGAGCGTACTAAAGTGTTGAAAATCAGGTGCTTGTGGTCAGGTGTAGTGGAGTGACGGAGTAAAAATGTCGGACCTTAACATCAGCGCTACTACTTTCCTCTCCGCCAACAGTGGCAACGACAGCGGTCATACTTTTGTAAGCGCATCTGATAGTTCCCACTCCCTGTTATTAAAGGATTTGGATGAGGATGCGGAAGAAAGCTTTCGGATTCTCTCTGAAAATCTGGAAATGCAATTAAATGGGGATGAAGTGGATACCTGCGAAGAGGAGGAAGAAAATTCCGAGGATGACGACATCATTAGCCAGGAGAGAGAGTTTGATGACATGTTCAGGTATTAATTAAACTTTGTAAGACAATCATTAATATTTAAGTAAGGAGAACGCTTAAGATTTTGTCTGTTGATAAGGTAGTTTAATCGTCATCGTTGTTGTGCTGTGAACAAAGAATGTCGATATTGGTCAACTTTATTGTTGAGCGTGCTGGTGTGTGTACAACAGTGTGAGTGCAGGTGCAGCAGAGAGACAAAGCAGGTTTCCAAAAATGGAATGTTGCATACCTGCCCATTGCTTGAGCATCACTTGCGGTGCTGATGATGACTATGACGATGAAAAGAAGAGGTGTAGTGTATAGTCAGTTGTTGGACGCCTACGCACTGACGATAATTTTCAATGTAAATGGAGAGGACTTGTGTGTCTCTCTTTTTTCATTTTCAACGTCACAAATACTACAATAGGATAATGTTAAGTAGATAATGATCATATGCTAGTGCCGAATTTGATTTACGTGCAGAAATGAAATTACAGTTTATATGAGCAAGTTTTTTATTCCCTCATCTGTAGTTAGTTAAAGTACTAAACATTAAACTATAAGCAATACTACAGCAAACAGATAATGCAATATTGTACCATTGTCACTTGTAACCTTTTTCGTTTTTTACTTGCAGTCGTAGTATTGAGTATATTGAGAACTGCAGCTCGGTCACCATGGAACGCACGGATATTCTGAAGTCGCAAACTTCGTTGGTGGACCAGGAGACAAAAGATGTGATCCTGGAACGAGATCAAGTCTTTACAGGACTTGAGGGGCGTCGAACAAGCTTTTTCGGATGTGCACAGGTGCCTATCTGTTAACCTGTTGAATATAATATTCATATAAATAACTACATTTAAAATCCACCAGTGTAGCAGCTTATACAGCACGGCAATTTAAAAATGAACTATACTGTGCATTTACAGAAAGTATGAACGAGCCAAGCTTGTGCTGGAAAATTTGAAGATAAATGAGGATCACTTGAAGCAACGGGATGAAGAATTCCAACTGTTGATTTCCGCTAGGGATCAAAAGTACCAAGCTCTCAAGCAGGAAATGGAACAAAACATAGAGAAGTATGTATTCCATTGTACAGTCGATTTTTTATAATTTGATAATGTTGATAGTTTTGTACGATTTTTGTAAATTGTATTTTTTGCTTGCTGTAGAATGTACAACGACTTCCAGACCAAACTCGCAGCGGTGGAGAACGACAACGGAAAGTTGACTGTCCTTTATCGTCGTGTGGAAATGCGTGCTGAAACTTTGGAATCCGAGTTGGTCCACAAGCAGAAGGAAAATGCTCAATTAAATGTGCTTGCAGATGATCTGATTGGGAAAAGTGCTAACGTTTTGTAATCGCAGCTAAATATATGTCTTCTTCATCTTCAGTTTTATTTTAGTTCTTCGTCGCGTTTTCCACACGCTATTTAATTTTTTCTAGACGTACCTAAAATTCATAGTGGCTAATAAAAAATATATGTATTATTATATATTTGATTACAAAGGTGTCATTTTGATTGATAATGTAATTATTGAACGACATAATTGGCTGTACTTGTGTTAAGGATTTAAATGTTCAAAGTTAAATGATATTTTTATTTGATTTTGAAGTCAATTCTCCAACCGAAAAAATGTTTGTTTTGCTCTTCTCCAGTCCATGCAATCAGTATGCTGTATGTAATTATGTACATGGTCTAAATTTTTGTGTATAAATGTGTAGCTACTAATTATAGACAATATTTTTATGAATTTACAGTTTTGTACCGAAATAAATAAAAAATTTGTACTGAGAATTCAAGCAAATGTTTACTACATGAGTATATACCTTGCATATGCATTTTTAAAAAATCACTGAGGCCCTGTTTAATTAAAGCACCTAATTCACATACATATACCTAGTTCAGTTCACTCACTGTGCTGACTTCGCACAGAAAATGCTTTGCTACCGTTGCGTGTTAAGAGGTGCTGCTGTGACACTGACGCAAACATTCAAGTTCCTTGCAATTCCCCCTACGCGAGACCATTGAAGTTAATGTTTACAGCGCGAGTACAGATCGTGCCCCTTCACTCGCACTCCACTGAACACTACACTGTAGGTCGCGGTCGTTTAGGAGGATTTATTTCGAGCCATGAAAGCTTGTAAAGAAAACGCAAAATGGTTGTAAGAGCAAACATTTTATTATTTAATATGCTGGTCCATCTTCTTGTCCAATTTCCGTAATTACACATTTTTTAAAACTCCTAGTGTTTAGCTTTCAAGAGGGGAAATGCAAGTGGTCGTCGTGATCGTGAATAATAATAGTGAAAAGCAGAGGTTAGCATCTAATAAAGGCAGATTCAAACAAAATGGTTCAGCCTATACCACTGGTAAAACTAGTCAAACTTGGAAGGATATCTTATAGCAAGGCATCCAGGATACAGCACGTTTTGCAACAAAGACTTATAGAAAATCCGCAAATTTGCAACCATACATTGTTGATTTTGGAGCATGATCCAGGTTAGTTACCCATCGATGGGGGCTAAGAAGCGCTCGTTAGTTTCCAATTAAAGAAACAGCAATATTTATTCAACTGGTTGATTATTTTCACCCATCTTGTACCAGTTTACACATTTGGACTGAGAGAGAAAATTAGCGACGAGCAACTGAAGTCTCTTAAGGATGCCGGTGCAGAAGTTATTAAATCAGATCGAGGTGGTCTAACCACGTTTCATGGACCAGGACAACTAGTCGCATATCCTGTTTTCAACCTAAGGCTATTTAGAAATATGTCTTTGAGAAACTATGTTAGTGCTCTAGAGATGGCTGCAGTACATACATGCCGGATGATGGGTGTTTTCGCTGTAAATGGCCATGAAAGTGCAGCCCACACTGGAGCCTGGGTTAACAAGGAAAAAATTTGTGCCGTAGGTTAGTGTAGTATTTAATTACTGGAGTAAACGTCGTCAACGTGTAAAGTTTTGAGAGCACAGTAATCGCAACATAATAAAAAATTAAATAATGAGTGCCTTTGATGTTTGTTTTAGGTGTTCACTGTAAACGTTACCCGTCCTATCCACAGATGTGTCTGTTGACGATGTCGTTGACCAATTTGTTGCATCATTTGAGGCGATATTCAAGTGCGGCATGGAAAATGACACTATTGATGAAATTTTGGGTTCAGAAAAGAAAGAAAAAAACATTTGACAGTCGTGTCGGCTTTGAAATGGTAATCAACGTAATTTATTGGCTACGCAGTAAATTTTACATCAGTTCTCTTCTTTTATATCTGATTATGCTCGTAAATGTGTAATACAAGAATTTTTAAATAAAATATAGTATAAAATTCGATTGTTACATGTGAGACTGTTGCGTATTCAAAGTTCCAATAACAACAATTGTTGTTATTTCTATAATTATTATTTGAAATTAAGACAGGCAATTTTGCATAGAGACAGTTCAAGTCCCTACGTGAGACTTTATAATCTTGTTAAATATTCTGGATGCGATTCTCCTTTTTTTTAAAAAAAAATCTATTGCAGGACAACAGGTTACGTAGTAAAAACTTATGATAGTTCAAATCCGGCTTGAGCATTGATGGCGTACACTAAGCGTTCTCGGAGCGTTTCAATATCTACGAATTCGGGCAACTTGAGTAAATTCATGCACGTAGCCGCTGAAAAAGGAAAGAAACCAATCATTTTTCAACAATGCGACATATGTCTATATATCTCAAACCTGATTGTAAGAGAGCGGAAAGTACTCTATTATAGTAACTCTAAGCATACCTGTTGGCAACCTATCGGTTACCCCCGCATTTGAAATGCCAAACTTTGGTACAAGGTCTTTAAAGCCCAACAATGGTGGTCTAGAGCATGAGGTAACGAATTTCAACAACTTCCGCAAGTACTCCTCGTTAAAGTTTTCGACGACCTGAGGAAGATAAAAAAAATGCAAAGGCGTACAAAGTTTATTTTTTTATAGTTTAAAATAAGCACAAAATCTATTTTCCCCTATTCTATAAATAAGAATATAATTCCTACCTGCCAGAACATGACGATTGTGTTGTGCGTATCACCGTATCCACCTGCATAGTTTGTATTCTCTTTCCAATCCTCCACATTGATTGGCTTATCTGACCCTGAAATCAACGTTTGCATCTCTTTCCACGAAAATATTCGTAAGACTGGAACGACGTCGTGAAGGCCGGTTCGGAACCAGCGACATTCTTCCATGATTTCTCTGTTCAAAAAGTTCAAAGACGATTTGTGATACTCCAGTTAGTCATGTTACTATTAATTATTGTACAGATGGAGGGTGAGCAATCCTCGTTACCGATTAATTTTATAGTCAGACACTAAATGAATATACTCAATCACATTGCTGCTGTCTACTGCTATATTTCTACCACCGGGCTTCAATTCAATTATCTTGGTTTCCCCAAACTCGTCGGATGTGATGGTGAAATCCAAACCTTTATCAAAAATGTAATATTTGTGTATTTTGCACTTGAAATAAATTTTGGCCTCAATTCCATCATACAACCGCTTACCCAACTCGGACCACTCTCCATCAAAGCTTTTCAGTTTCAGCAGGTTCTTATGCAGGTCTGGATCTAAGGTTGCGAGATAATCCACTGCTGACGAAATGCTGCCGAATGTAGCTAACTGCATGAAAAAGGCAGCTAAAGGAAGCTCCAGAAGTATCTGGCGATACAGTGCTTTCCCTACCAGTCTACCCATGAAGAAAAAGTGCTTCATGTAGTCAGGGAATATCTTTTTGGCAATGGGATTCGGATATATTCGATTTTCTGAGTCGACACGGAAAAGGCCACGGTTCGGATCTACACCTGACTTGGTGGCCTCAGTTAGAAATTCCCGAAGAAGTCCGCCGCCATCCACCCCAGCTTCCTGAACGCCTACAACGTTAACCAACGAAATCCGCACATCGGATCGAAGGTCGGGAACTGAAATGGAAAAACCGGTTGTAATTACACTACTGCTCTAATCCTCTTTTGTCTTTTGACATACAATTTTAAATATGCACATGCTCACCATTTTCAGAGGAAAGCTTCTCATACGCATCTTCATAAATGTACGTTCGTCTGATCTGAATGTGTTGGCGACCCAGTGGATTATCGGCAACGTGACGCTCAACGTGGTCGGTATGAAGAATTTGATGCCAGATTGACACTCTGTCGTGAAAGGAAAGTGCAAAAGGAAAATCGTTCAATACTCGGAGTAGACGTTGGTCCAAAAGGGATAAATTTCCGGATCCGCCAAAGTAATTATAAAAATCCCTGAATTTTATTCCGTGGGTTTCCATAGGGAAAACGACGCTAAATTTTGTAGATAGAAATACGTCCTCTGAGTACATATTAATCCGTGTGTTACGATCATGAATTGCCATTAGAGTGTGAGCGATTTCCTTCAAGTAAAAAATGTTATTATTACGACTTTACAGAATCACTAGATAGTAGAGCCTCCTGTTAATATGGTGCCCCATTATACCCTTTTAAAATAGTTTTCCAAACGGTCGCTGACGTCCTTGTCACTCAATACAATATCCGTATAAGCATCCTCCAGCAACCTGATAAATGTCAGCAACTCATCCTTTGTCAGGGGAATACCATCCAAAAATTCACCATCGTGCAGTATCTTCATCAATTGATTTAGCAGCCAACAGAGCACAATCAACTCAACTTTGCATTTCACCTCTTTTCTCATTATCTGTTGGGATCAGGAACACACATTGTTTTACGTGTTTGCCACTGGTACATTTTAATTTTTTTAAACAATACTCTGCACGTCAGACGCAAATACAGCTGGAAGTAAACGTACGTGTATACATAGCAAACGCATGAAGGTTGGCTTGTTGTAAAATGCCTGAAGAAAGCGGAAATGAACTGCAGCCTTGAGAGGCTCCATCTCGATAATACAGCTAATCACTTCGTACAGCAAATTCCATTTGACAGATGAAAAATCACTTATCCAGTTACTCAGGTGCATGCTATTCAGCACAGTCCGGAGTTCTCCGTAAATCTAGAGTAGCAGAATAATAG
>JAHZMT010001863.1:0-17292 GCA_027743785.1 Sinhomidia bicolor | reverse complement strand
ACGTAAATTTCATAGTTATAGTATGTATAACCAATGTGACTAGGGCAAAGGCGATTGAGAAGAAGCTAGTGTTGAATCAACATACTAAACTTACATAGCATACAAGTTTAGTATGTTGATTCAACACTAGCTTTGTTTCCATGGCCTTTGGACTAGGGATGAGATGACCATTGACCTAAATAACAAGATAAAATCCAATAGGGTTTGAGTTTGAGTTGAGCTTTAGGTTGGTGACAACATAATTTTGAAATTTCTTTGACTTGAGACATTAATGATGGTGGTCAGTTTTCATTCATAAACAAACAACACACGGCAAATTAAAAGGTTATTATCCGTCAAATAATATAGAATTTATTGATATTTTCATCCTAATTGTATTTAAAAAAGCTGCATATTGTATTAATTGTCGCTTCTTACTTACATATATTATTATTCATATGGCCTGAAGGTTTCATATTTTAGGTAAAGTAATACATACTTAAATTAATTTTTCTAAGTATAAGTACACCAAATTCTTTATCACACGATTTTTTTAAACTTCATTTTTGGATATAAAATTGCAACGTACGTATTTTAAATCTAACTTTTCTTGTCATACTTTTATTTACACCTTTCACTCTGTCACATAATCAACTATAAGTTTGTATCTTTTTTATTATGGAAAAACAGAAATCAACGCTTGTTTCGGCGGTCTTCCTTAGTTTTTGTCTTGATGACTTTATATACTTTGTAGTTTAAAAAAGGAAAACATAGACTTACATAATCTGTGATATTTATTTGCTTTTAACTTAAATGTAACAAAAGCGTTTAAAATAGACGTTTTGAATTTTTATGAAATCAACAAAAGTAAAATCGATCAAGTTAGTATGAAATTGGTTTGGGGCAAAGTTGTGGGTACATCAGAGTTGGTATTGAAAAAGATGGTTACAAAAACGGAATTGATGGATAATATTAATTTGATAAGACAATGATATTAATTAATGAGTAAAATGACTGCATAACTTATAAAGGAAATTGTTCGTAAGGATACTTTCATGTGTTGGACCTTGGGCTAGTACACTAGAAAGTACAGAGTACTTTCACAATGGGCACAGTAGAAAGGAGTCAGTGAAAGTTTGACTTTTGAAAGTCAATTAGTCGTGTTCATATCAAGTCAACAATTTTCATTCGCCATTAATTCTTGTCCTTTCCAATAGTAAGTTTAGTTCATAAACTTACTGCCAATAAGCGCTTTTAGTGTTATTTATTTATTTTGTCATCCTATCAGATATTAGGATCATGTTTTAATAAGCAACTCGAGAAGACTCTTGGTGTTTTCTTTCGCAATATTGAATATAATGTTACAAAGGTTAAATTTTCGCAAATAATATGTATTCAAAGAAAAATAGACTACATAATTTCATTTCAAATGTCAACTATCTAATAACACTGCTGTCCTGTCTTGTCAAACTATCCATGTCCTTATTAAGAGTATGTGGTTGAAGGAGATCGGCTTAGATGAACTTGTTTACGCTCAACATGAGCGTGTGCAAGGACGCTAGTGGTAGCAGATGCTTGGCAAAAAGTCAAAATATTGTGTATAATAGGATAAATCATTAATAATATTAGTGCAGACACGATATTACTTCTCAATAAAGGAACTGGAAAAACACGCAGCAAGATAAATTCTTTTGATGTATAATCTAAAAAGCAGATACAATATGCTATGTTATTATTTTAAATTTTCATACTCTGTCATATTGTAGCTTATTCTAATAATTATTAGAGAATGTCAGAGATAATTGCATCAAAAGTTATTTAGTAATTTTGCGTTTCCAGTTGCGCATCCAATTACTGCAACTTTCCCTGTATGTACACTTTCTAGTTGATACAGTCCATTATTGCAAACTTGGCCTGTAATTGGAAATCAGTGTTGTGTGTATGTCTTAGATGTCAAAGCTGATATAGTGTCTAATGAATAAAATGCTAGTGGCTGTCTATTTTGTGCTCTGAAAAGAGATTTATGAATGTATAATAAAAGTTTAAATGAGTTTAATATCTGTAATATCGGTAGCAAACAGGGTTGAGAAAGAAGGTACTATTACTCATCCAGAATCTTTCATCAATGGAAGCAAATTTGAGAAAATTTGACATGATAGAATTATCGATAGATCCATGCAGAATAGCATGTTGTTTAATTTAGCTCATGTCAAGGATAGTCAATTTTCTATTTAATCATTAAGTCAAGTAAATGTTAAACACAATCTGCTAAAACGAAAGACGGTAGTGTTAGTACCAGAGAGCAACAGTTCGATTTTGCAAGTAACCAATTTCGTACACGTGCTAAATAACCTCACCAGTTTTTTCACCTCACCTTGATATTGTGAACCTCTATGAGCAATTTCTTTCAATTACCATCCATCATCATGCTTCAGTATTCTTACCAGTAGTAAGCCATTTTACTTGATGTGGCAAATCTAACTTTTACTCATTTTACTTGTCAATTAACAATATATTGCAACAAGTGAAGATTGTATGGTTCAAATATTTAGGTATTAGACATTATTATGAGATACAGGATTTCCCTCCATTACTAACTAGATCGTAAGTCAAATACACAGTTGAGCAAAGATGATGACAGTCAACAACAGCCACGGACAAGATCACATTTTTACATTTTATGACATAAATAATTGGAGAGAAAACTGACTTTCTTTCTGGTACACTGATAAAATGATCAACCAATTTCGGTTGGTGGTCCTACGACCCCACGGACATAAGAACATAATGCTCTTTTGTTATCTTATCTCATTGTTTTGATCGCCGTGCTGCACGTTCTTGATCAGACGTTATACTTTCGTGTAGAACAAGATTTTATTGTCTTAATCGCAATAATGTCACTTGTAACCTAATGAAAGATTAGTTGGATTGGATGTAATTTACTGGAGATCTAAAGCAAGAATATAACCACAGAGTGAACTCATATGGATTTCATTACATACAAACTAGAACAATGAAAAAAGTTGCCCAATAAACAAACAAAGACTTTGCGCATATAAACGGACATTGTTGAAAACGTTGTTCATGAAGATAGGCATTTTGATAAGTGAATAACATTTGCTTTAGACATTTGTTCTCTCTACAGTGCAAACAAAACTATTCAAATAAAAATTATAAAAAGTCTTATGTCACGTCCGCGCAACATTCGTCCATTCTTCAAAAAGGCAACGTAGTGGAACAAGTACGAGGTAAACCGAAGATATGTGTAGTGATGATGAGTCTCAATGATAAAACCTGTAGTTAGTTTTACGTTTACTATACAGCATAAATAAATTCGTAAAAGTACGAAAGTAATTTGGAGAAAAACACGAAAAAGGACGATGAAATTGAAAACAAGAGGTACATTTCTACTAAATTAAAAACAACTTTTTGTTGTGGTTGTCGTAGCTGTAGTATACAGAAGAAAAACAGCACACAGTTGTGACCGCCAATCACGATGCAGAGGGTAATAAAATAGCCAGCTAGTGCATTCATGCATTCTCTAAAACAAAGGCAAACCTTGATACTCTTGATAGTGACATTATTGAATTGCTGAAACTTCACAATACAACGTAATTCTAGCTTACAGACAGAAGAAAGATGTGAACCACATTACCGTAATTTACCTACCTGTAAGTTGACCATAAAACATAAAGTCAGCAGTAGATATCAAGAACGGGTTGAGTATCTACCTAAATGAAAAATACTTTTGCAAAAGCATTGTTTGTTATGTTGGATGCCAAACTTAAAAAGAAAGTTAACAGAGTTAGTAGAGATAAACTGCATGACTAATAAAATCGTTTTAAAATTCAATTGGACTCGCTGCTTTCTCTTTCCGTTTTTATGATACGTTTTTTCTTCCTGCTGTTCAGCTTGATAAAAAAAACTTTTATGGACAACTTTCTTAACATGCGATTGCGACAATCGCTTAAGACTTCTTTTAAGAAGCATTTTAGCTTTAGATTTTTATTGCTGCTACAGATATTTCCATGTTAAGAAAACAGTAAAAGTCTCGTTAAATAGCGTGGAATGATCATAAAAGTCAGATAAAGGGATAAGAGATGACTTCTTTTAAAAAGCGTCTATATATTTATTTATCGTGAGCAATAGAATAAAACGTGATAGATGAAACGTAAGAAGTGGAATAAGTGAGAGGTAGTAAAGTAAGCAGTGGAACTTCCGCGGTGGAAACAAATAAAATCTTCTCAACGAACCTATAGACTGTCGTTTATGGTAGCGGTGATTATACTAATTGTAAAATAAAGTTTGACATGTTAAACAAGCGGAAACAAAAAAGAGAAGAAAATACGTTAAAAATGGCAAGGAAATTCCTAATGCCACCAAATATATCTATATGTACCCATTAAATGTGATGGTAAGCATGTTCCAACAGTGTGTGTTGAACTGTAACCCTTATCAAATTGAGATGATTCAGAATATCGTTGGATGCTTCTGATCAACTACGATAAACGTTTAACATAAATTGGATTGTTTATGAGAATTTAGTTTTCAAAATCTTTAATGTAACGTACTCACTGCAAGTCATTAGTATTCTCATTGTGCCCCATAGGAAGTACCCATATAGATTATGCAGAGTATGTTTCAATGTAGCTAGCCTCATTTTGAGATTTTATTTCGATTTCTTAAATATTCAAAGTTCAACTCACACATGTCAGAGTTTTATATTATTACTGCAACACAAGCAAATATTGGTAAGTACTCACTGTCTCAGCAGACTTACAGGTTACTGCAGCAGTCCTTGGTCTTCTTAGAGTCTTTAGACTCTCAGTTATGTCCAAAAATGTTATTAATCACAAAATGTTCTATACAATATACCTAGGTTCTTTTACACCTGCGGAAGGCGTTTTCGTTTTCACTTTCTAGATTTGCTAGACTCTGTTCCATTCACACGGTTATTTTGGTCGAAAGAGGGCCTTCTTACACTTTTACTAGCAGACAAGAACACGATTTGATTTCTCAGCTCAGTGAGATAGAAAATTCTGCTCTTTGTTCGATGAAAAGCATTTGCATATATGTGCCACATATCAATATCTAAACAAGTTAAATTCGAAACTACTGTAGAATTGAGAAAAAGGGCAAACCGCTGACCAGTATTACTTTTGTGCTTACTCCAGATATCATTCTATCCAGACAATGCACGTATAGTAATTATTCTCCCAGAATCCTTTAATGCTACCTTGTTTGCTGTAAGCGATTGAGTATTGTATGTTAGATTGCGCTCTCCAGTTTGTCAATGTGGTCACAAAAACATTACTGATATATTACACGGATTTTCTCCGGATTTGCACCGGAGGATTGGTAAAGAAATGGAAATACTTAGTTCTATCCTAAGAGACATTTTTACTGCAAACGGTCAACAACAAGAGGGTGATGAAAAAATACTAATATCAACAGTACATCAATTTTAGTATAGTTTTTTTCTGTCCCCTAAAGGGAATTGGAAAACTTCATCCAATTAATTTTTTCCTTGAGGTTGAATTCCCGTCAGTATCTAAGGTGAGGACCGTTCGAAACACGGGAACAGCCAAGGCTAGGGTAACAAGATAGTTCTTGACTCTCCTGGCGATTGGAAGTACAAGGATGCAGTAAACCGAGCCAAATGTACAGGACAATAAATATATTGCCGAATGAATCGGTGCCACTACGCTAGATGCTAGTCTTAAGCAATCTTGACAATATTTGCAACATGACCTACTTTGAATTCCAGAATATGCTTTGAGATAGATTACAGTGATGACTGGTATTTGAATATAAACATGCATGAAGGACTATTGGGTTATAAATGTACGAATGAATGTCCAATTATCCGATCTGAAAGACATTTTGTGTATTTCAAGAAGTTACAAACATTGTGTATTACAATGTAATTCACGATAAAAATGACAAGTCTTTTATTTTTTGATATGCTGGATCTGGATACGGCTTTTGGGATCCTGAAATTATTTTGGCTTTATTGCTGTGCACATCATTCAAAAGTCTATTTATAGTTTGAACCTAATAAGATTGTATTTAGAAACAACGGAGTACATATCTACAGCTTTTGTAGGAGTTATGGCAGTCTTATTTGATTTATAGTTAATGATTTTTATTCAGCAACTACAATACATTCATCTAATTGCAACTACAGACTAATGGCTAAAAAATTAAATTCAAAGAAGCATAATATGTTTACCTTAGGGAAGGATATAAAATGTCAGTTTCTAGCGTTTTTGACCACTAATACATATATTTTCAAGCACGTTTAAATGAGTTGATTTTGTGAAAAGATCTTTAGTAATATAATAATGAAAATAATTCAAGGTGTAATCAAAAGACTGGGTTTATTTCTGCTGACTTTATTATCAGAGTACAATTATTCATTATGCAGGTACATATTTGATATTACAATTTACGAATTGGGCAGTTATTGAAGATGGGTGATAGAAAAACTATAGGCTTATGTAAATATGTACCTATGTATATTTGTTTACTGGAAAGGATATGTATGTTTGTACCTGCCAAGCCACATTAAAAAATTCTAGACCAGAGACACGCATCAAGGACGAGGGGTTACTTGGTAAACAAGACAGCTAGCATTATAGGATACTGGTTAGAAACGGATTTTATGGAGAAAGTGCAGACTTTTGTAGTCTAAAAATTGATATTGAACAAGAACATCAATGAATGAATGCGGGATAAGTATCAAGCAACTGTCGGTTGAATTTAATTTACCACTGGCAAATCATGTTTTTATTTAGAAGTTGTGAATTTGTTCAGTTTTATTTGGTTTTTGACTACCAAATTTTAAATGCAAGTACCAATACAAATTTTTGTATGCTAAAATTGACTGACAATGAGTTCCACAAAAGGATAAAAGTACGTAGTGTGTATGCTGTACTGTGCTTTAAAAAACAGTAAGACTGCTCACATCAAGACAACTTTCGCGAAAGTATTGAAAGCGTGTTGTGCGACATCTTTTTGAGAAAATTTGCACAACCTATTCAGTGAAATCATTTTGCATTGCCACAAGACGGCTCTATGGCACAAAGCCTTTGTAACTTGTTGAGAGTCTCAACTCAACTTGAGACGCTTCATTGTATTATAGGNCGACATCTTTTTGAGAAAATTTGCACAACCTATTCAGTGAAATCATTTTGCATTGCCACAAGACGGCTCTATGGCACAAAGCCTTTGTAACTTGTTGAGAGTCTCAACTCAACTTGAGACGCTTCATTGTATTATAGGATTGGACAACCTAAATACATAATTTTATAGTGTAGTCTACTACTTTTGTTTTTATTCGAAACATTTTTGTTAAGTGAAAGCAAAGTTGAATTTGACGTGTAGACATTTGATTTCTTTAATTTCTTCGTGTATTTTACCAAAAGCACCTTCGTCAAGGCTTACTTCAATAAAAAATTTCAAAAGAAGTCTAAATGCTTTGTAGTTACGCTGTTGTTGCCGATATAAAGCTAGTATCATAAAAATTTTATTGGCTTATCTAATGTTCGAAGGAGGATCCCGTTTTGGTTATGTATTTATATAAAAACGTTACATATTCTAAGAACCTATTTTCCAAAGAGCTTGATTTATTGTCAATTTGAATATACAATATCTTCTTTTTCAACTACACATTTCAAATAAAATAGAAGTAGGAATGTTTTGACGTGCCCAGTTCATTTCCTAATTTACATGAGTGTGTCTGTCAAATGTCACGCAAGACTACATTTTTTAGAAGCCAATACCCCACCCCGTCATCTTAATGTATTATTCAATGAATATCTACAAAAGAAATTAGCCATGTGATTGTAATGTGAGCATGCACTCATTATTTTGAATTGCACATGGACTGAATGAACGGAACCAATGGCCTTCCAACATTGACGAGGATATTAATTAATATGTCAATCGAAATCGACTATGCTCTTGGCAGATGTGAATGGATGACAAAGAAACTATTGTCAGGTGTACAGCACCAACGTTGTTATGTTCCTATAATGCGCATGATTCACAAAAATAATGTTTGAAAAAATATCTTATCAGCATCATCGAAACAATATCACCAACATTAAAGTAGAAGGACTGTGAGTAGAAATAAATTGTTATAAAATCAATAATCTAATGCGTGAGGGGAAGAACCAACCGTCAGAATATTGTCAATGTAGACTAGAAACCAAAACAAGATAGTTAGAAGAGAAATGCCAAAAAATATGTACAGTGATGTCAATAATGCGGACATATTTACCTAATTAGCTGCTTTTGCCTAGCTTACGATTTGTCTACTTATTTCTTGTTATAATCAATTAACATTCAAGGTTTATTTGTGCCTATATTCACCAATACATTTGACGTTTTAGCAAAAGCTTTTATTTTAGATACGTAGCAGAAGTACAAGAAGTTTCCCATGTCTCTACGTCAGTCAACTTCATGTACTGACCACTACAATTGTACAATTGTTACGTGGAGGAGCATTCAGATAGAAAAATAGTACCTATATAAACGCATAAGAGTAAAAGTTAGTATGTTTAATGGACAATAAAGAAAAATTGATGCTTTCAAAAGTTTTGAGCTCCATGTAATTTAGTCTAATCTCTTCTCAACCCTCCCTAGTCCCTACCACCATTTTAAAATGTCAGAATAAAACACTGGTTTGGCAAACTGTAATCATTATTGGCTTATTAGCTTCTATTATATTACTTACCCATCCAAGTTTTACTAGAATCTATATACATTGTACATTGACATTGCTAACCCTCGGACACCGTGGATGTTTGAATACTGAAAGAAAATATAGAGAACAGATAGCTTATAATGTGCTCCCATTCAAAATGCCCCACGATCTTTAAGTTGAATGTCAAAACCATTAATGATTACTGTTTTCGTTGTACAACTACCAATTCCAAAAATTACATGCTTTTGCAATTTTCAGTTTTTAATGTTCGGCATGGCAGGTAGCTGGCTTATCAGTTCGCTAAGCATCAAAGAGTGTACGTATTGGATGTGCTCTGCTGGTTTGGGATTTTGATATTTTGATGCATTGCTTTTTACAACACAATATTAATTTGTAAAATAAAATAGTACAAGCCAAATTATTATTCTTTTAAAAAACAGCGAAGTTGTTTCAGAATGAATTTTTGGGCTTAAAATGATTTTTTTCTCAATGATGACTTGTTTTTACTTTGTATTTGATAAAATGTTCTAAACCTCTTATGAACACTATATAGCCTTATATGTTCAACGTATTTTTTATTCATAAAAGAACATGATGGGCATTACAGCCGTCAAAATTTCAAAAGTAAATAGTTATGCAGTCAATCGTTTTATTTTATGTTTATTATTGCAAATGACAGGATGCTTTTAAAACTGATGTTCCAGTCTTCTTCATGCATCACGGCATGCACAACAAAACCATTATGCGCTTCGACAACTCCTTTCTAAACAAAATGAGCTCAAGCGATTATTGAGGAGGAGAAGCCAGAAAAACATAATAAATTAGTGTTTTGCTGAAGAGTCGATTGAAAGCGTTAAAAGCTGCAATTCATTTTATTCACACTCACTCGTTCACTCAAACGAAAATAAACGTTTGGGTACCTAGTCACGATAACCGTACTGTCTTCTTCTATACGGCTACGGCTTGGATTCAATCAATCGATGAATTTTATTTTGAGGATTTTACGCTTAGTGGTAAAAGTTTTTTCAGTAGGTAAAGTGAAAGCTTTAAAAATTTGAAGTGCACGTGCACATATACTCTTACAACAATAAAGGGTACATGAAAAATTCACAAAATGTTTTAAAGTGATTAGTAGCATTACTGACAGCAATTTGGTAAGCGGAGTAAACAACATTTTTGTGTAGTTCTATAAAGGTTCACTCCTTCCAACTCATCGTGTTTGACCTTTCATCGCCACATCAATAAACATAAGAAATGAGTGGCAGTAATAATAGGAATAATGCGAGTGTAGTGAAGTGCTTCCCAATAATAATAATCGAAAATGATTACGTGTTTGTTTACACTATTTCTTCTCCTCCTATTTCCTTTCTTTGTTGAAAATTAAAAGACGAAACAAAACCAAACCATTGCCATCATCATTACCCGCATTGTAAACAAAACGATAAGTGAGCAGTGTGTAGTGTATTTTCAATAGTAGGTACATGTGTGTCGTGTGTTGTTGTTGCGTGGAACAAAAAATTGCGACATCATAGAACAGCGACGGCATTTTTTGAAAGCATTTTCGGTGTCCAAAAACACAAAAATACTACACCGCCCCAGCAATACCGCATGTATGCCAAACTTCGTACCGTGGTCATGTTTTTCTCTTGTGGTCTGGTGGGCTCTATCTACCTATACACTATACACACAGTCCACAATAACTTATTCTGTTTGCTGTACACGTAGTTCTTCTTAAATTTTATTATCACTTGTCATTGCCTATAAAAGACTATCTAGGTAAATGCTTGTCTGATGTGTGCAAGAATAAGAACTCGGTAGAATAACGGAAAATAAGACAAAAGACAACAGCTCTCTCTGCCTTTGACATTTTTCTTATGTGAAGTTTCTGTAATGTGTACCATGTGGCCTGTGAATTTTTCGTGTTTGCAAAAATAGAATATTATTAGGCTACACGAGTGCATATTAGGTAAATAAGTATGTGTGTGTATACTAAATGAAGCTGTGTAGTGAAGAAACCTAAAGTAAAGTAAAATATATATAAGTGTACGTAGGCACTTTCTTCCTGCTGAGTTGACATGAATGACAGCAGAATGAACAGAAATAGCAGGAAAAGTGGTTCGAGAGTGGTTCTTCGTCATTCTTCAAATAATATCAATACTAATACTACCCGTAAGACTATACACACACGATGATGATTGTAGAACAGCAGTAGCATGGTTTATGAGAAGAAACAGGAAAAGAGCATCCACAGTCCCCATCACCGCCGCCAAAAAAATGCCAATAGATTTTCTCCGTTAATATCCCATTTTCATTCCGTATTCATCCACTCACTCACTCACTAAAGTGAGCGTACTAAATAATATTATAACTAAATACTAAAAGTAGCAGCAAAACCAAAAAACCGCACAGACACACACACAACAACAGCAACAAAAATATACATATTACTACAAAATCCAACAGAAAAAACGTGATGGTAGATGGATGGATAGTGATGGCTAAAAAAGACTTATTATTTCTACGTTCTAATTCTTCTTTTTTGACTGTGTGGACTGGAGTATATGGGAATGTGGAAGCAAAAGGGAGAGCTCCATCCAGCAGCACTATCATAATATTGTTATTTCGATGCATGCATTTTCCCAAAACGTAACGCTAGCCAGGTGAATAAAGAATATCTCTTTTCTCTCTGCTTTCTCCTCCTGCCACTTTTACCTCTTTTTTTCTCTCTCTTCCCCCTGCTCTTAAAAGAAGAGTGACATAAGAAGACAAGGTTGTTACGTTTTTACAAGCAAACCGTACAAACAGCAAAAGACAAGCAATTTACTCCCCTTTTCCTGTTGTACACATCTACGAGCTCCATCCATCCAAGCGTACAAACATTTCAGCTTACTCATTATAGTATTGCTGGTGGTGGCATGCTGCTTACTTGTGCATAACACACACACTCACGGTTTCTTCTCTTTACACTATTACAACCACACAGAAAAAAAGTAAGCTATTAAACAGGAGATACTACCGTCATCACCTCGTCATTTTGATGAATAACCTATGTAACCTTTCGTGAAAAAAAACCAAAATTACTACACTACCATCATTTTTCATTGTCGAAGCAAAAATAGTAAATTGGGATGATAGCTAAAGTTTTTGTTAGAGTTGGTGAAAAATGTGAACGTGTCGCTTTAAACTATATATTTGGTCTGAATGGAGTTTTCAGAGGAAAGCTTGGAAATTTTTCATGAAATGCGGAAGGGAAAACAAGAGGAAAAGTTATTTTGTGGCTTTAGACCTGAATTGATATTCGAACCACCAGTAATGTAATATACCAAGTTCAGCAAAAATACTGCATTTTCCATTGTCATTATAATGTGAGCAGAGTCATGTACCCTTATTATCATTGTTATTATCAAATTTAACAAGTGTCCGTCTAACTGAGTGGAGTTTCAAATTTAAAATAGTGATAAAAGTAAATAACTAAAAGTTTTGAGTGAACTGGGTTTCGACAGCAGTAAAAATAGTACAATTGATGAGTTTTAACAATCCGTAGGAAAATTGCAGCTATAGACTTCTAAATAATAAGAAATGTTTTGATTGCTATCGAAAATTGTTTACTTGAGAAATTTTTTCAGCCTTGAAATTCGCCGCATTTTTGGTTCGTCGGAATATTTATGGAGTCGTGTCAAATGTGCGCTGCAGTGCATTTTGGTAAGCGATTAGAAAAACGTAATTAAGGTAATCGATTAACTACATGTCAATAACTGAGCATGTCGGGAATGCATAATGAATAGATTTGGGGAAAAGTTTTATGAACGGTTATTTTTTGTATCAAAACGATGGTATTTAAAGAGTTTAACAGAAGACCAGATCTATTCAATGAATTACGTGACTTTCTTTAGGTGCAAATGAAAAATAAGGAATAAGTCGCTATTCTTAGAATTTCATGCAAATTTCATATGCTGCTGGGTGCTTGTAAACATGCAAATAAAGTTTATAATTCTAGATTTCCCTGCCGAACCGAATCGTCTTTCTTTGTGTGTATATATTAAAAACGTAGATGTTTTCTAAAACTTAGTGTGCTTAAACAAGCAAATTGCATAATATTATTTAGCTTGCTTACAATTGGCAGTTTTATTGTATGGTAAGAAACGTTAACCATAAAAACGGCATTTTCGTAATAAAACTACTGCACCAAATAAATATCGAATGAGCACCAAACTCGTTAAAGGAATACTATATTATGTCAGTGGGCTAAATTTAAGTACCACTTATAATGAAAGCAGTATCTATAAAGATTGCGAAATGTGTTTGTCATTAGTGAAACCAGAGGATAGAAAAATGTCTGAATTTATCGAAAAGATAACATATGGGCACGTAAAAATTATTTTCGGCAAAACTGTATTTAATGATTGTGGTATTGGTAAAGATAACCTCTACTATCATGCTTGTAAGCACATTTTCGTGGAAAGAAAATGTCTAGCAAAAGCATAAACTATATTATTATCATCGCTGTTAAATGAATGGTTAAAAGAAGCACAATAATGGAATAGCTGCCCAATACATACATACATGGTAAACCATTATTAGAGCAGAATTATTTTTGTCGGTGTGTTTACGGCCAGATAAATATGGCACGTGGCCACTTTACCATTTAAAGGAATACAATAGGCTTCTTAAATGCAAGGAATAGATTGCAGACGAAGTGGATGTACGTGTTAGTAGCTTGTGTGAGATGTCTTTCTAAAATTGACAACAGTAAAGGGCTTATATGAACGTTAAAGAAATTTAATGCTTCTTGTGTGTAATAGGGAGTATTTTATGTAGAAGCTGGGTACGAAAAGTGAGTGTTCAAGTGGGTTCCAAACGAATATTCCCTGTTCCAATAATCAATTGAACTTACATAAGTAAAGGCAAGGGACAATCAGCTGCATGAAGTATGTTTCGATAAGCTTTATCAAAACCTTGTTTGTTAGCACAGACCGCTGTGATAAGTGCCATACAAATCTTCGAAAAACAAGATAGGTGTAAGTTCCTGGAAACTAACAAGAGAAACGTGCCTTATCACAGATAAATCTTGTGCGGCGAAAATCCCTACTTTTTTGACATGACATTTTTACGTTGTGATATCTAAAGAATAATAGTAAACAGCGTACTATTACATATTGAAATTGCGCAGTAAAAAACCTGGTCTATTGTAGAAAAAAAACAAACTTCCATCATTCCATGTCATTTTATAAACATTAAAACTATCAAGCAGCTGCCGCATTTTCTAAATATAATATAAACTTTTTTGGAATCTTTTGAAATTATAGATAAAAGTTTCAAATTGTGATAGCACACGCTACGAAAAAAATACCTTTTCTACTCGACAAAGATTATAAGCAATAAAAATAGTGTTCAAAATGTTATTTTTATGGTTTCGCGTTTCTGCACAGAAGTAAATTTAATGATAAAGGGTGTGGGTACTCGGTATTAGATAAACTAAATATTTTAAGTTTTTTCGATGGTTGCTCGTAGTATGCAATATTAAATCATACCAATAATTTCAGAAATCCATAATAAGGTGATATCCTTGTATGAAATCAATAAGATTCACTCTTTGTTACGCAATCGATAAATCGGTATAAATGAAAAAGTATTTTAATTAAAACCTGCAATCGATGTTTTATCAAACCATTTTCCCGTTCTGTTCCCATTCCCCTTTATTCCCAAAACAAAACTTGAACTTTTGACAGTGTCATACGTGTGTATTATGTAATAAACCGGTTAATCGAAATAGAAAAGTAGTGAAAGCAAAGCAGTTTTTTTAAAAGAGCAATTTTCTCTTAAGCAATTAAGCTTTTTGGAAATCTGACTTTAAAAATTTGATTCGTCAAAAATGGACCCTAAAACATGTGCCCCATGTGTATGTTACATATTAAAATAATTAAGTCGTAACCGACCGCTTTTAACAGTCATCGTTGAACTGGGCCGTTCATCATGTCACCAGGACCTCCTCTAGTCACCAGTATTTCGTTGGTGAAAGCAGAATTCGAATAGCTCTTTCAGTTTTTGAGATATATTGTGTTCACAGACGGACGTCAACGCATCCGCATAAAGTTTGTAGCTCAATGGCTTTCACTACTTAATAAATGCATAAATTCATCCCTTAACTAATTGGAGCAAATAAACAAATACTAAAACTGTACGTGTGTGTAAAAAATAGTATTCGGGTTCGAGTTTTTATTTAGTCTACCAAAAGGTCAAGCTCAAAGCTCATTAGTATTAGCATCATAAACAATCTACTACCGATAGTCAGAATTTACCTATATTTTGCACATAGGTGTAGTCTAGCACTTGCTTTGCATGTCTTCCTAGTTGGAAATAGCATTATGTCATATTATTTTTTCCTGACATGACACCATTTACATACTTCTACTTGCACGCCAACTTATGCTTTTCAGTGTCCTTCTCCTCGACTTTTCATTTAAAATAATAATTACGCGGGTAATCATAAATAATTACTCATGTTCTTCTTTCTGCTAACTTACGAAAGCAGCATGGACGCATTTCGAGAATGTTACCTAAATCAATTATTAACCCTTTTTCTTCATGACTTTGTTATACTTGCTGTGTGTACGTACGACTAGATATGCCTGGGTGGATAGGGAAGAAACGATAATAGCCACATTGTTAAGTGTGTCTGAATTTCCCAAAAGAGTGAAAAAAGAAAGTTCGTGGTGGTAACTTTCACATCCCTGATAAATATAACATGTGATGTGCATTGTACGGAGAAAGTCGAAATGGAAACACAAGCCTGTCTACAAGCTACATTCACGTATAGGTAGTCAGTCAGAAGTTAGAGAGGCACAGAGTCCTACAGAGAAAATATGTATTTAACAGAGGAAAGGCACACATCGATGATTATGACTATGACACGGTCAATTATTCATTCATTATCATCGATGGCCGCAGCAGTAGTATACATAATATGTATACGTTGTAGTTGTCGTAAATTGTTGAAACACGACCACGTTACATTATTCCTAGCCAGAGTTTTCATGCTTCTAATACACACCTTGCTCTATTGCAAGTTTGTATGTATGTACCTGTATTTCTTATTGTATTTTCTATCAATTTGACCAATTAAAGGCACACACACTTTGTACACTGAATATCAGTAATGATATTAGTTTTGGTAAATTGAATGTTCACAGAACATGCATGCATACGTATAGCTGCCTATCTCATGATGTGCCATACAACAGCAATAATAAATGAGTACCTACAGGTTTTGGATGGTACTCCAAAGGAATTCCTTTCAGAGTTTTCTATTCCACCAAGCAATATTACAGTCCATGAAATGCAAACAAGAGAAGGGAAAACACACCAAAAAGCCAAAAGCTCTTTGTTCAATGTTTCTCTAAGCCCTTCTGTCTAAAAACTTACAGCACTCTACAAAGTTTGCTAGCCTCGTGTGTGTAACACTAGTAGTAGAAGTGGTATGGTGGTGGTGGTAATAGTTTCTCTTCGTCTTACTTTCCCCTTTGTCATTACATTATTTGAAAAAGCCACCACTACCAAACTATCGCAAGAACGAGCAAACACGTTTAGTCCTGGCTGTATTGCCGTGTTTCCATTTTCAGTACTTTGCATCTACCTGGAAAAAAATTATTGTAATTGTGAGAATTAGTTTCTGCTCCCTGTAGAGACAATTTACGAGGAAAAGTTCAATTCATTTAAAAACAAACGACCACGCTTTCCAAGTAAACTGGTAGTAGATGAAAGTAATGGCATTATAACTTTGTCAACAGGACAGCATGGTTGTGTCGGCAGCAAGAGACAAACAGCGTATTCGTTAAATTATCATCATCAGACGCAACAAGGGGGCTTTTCATTAAATACCATTTTGTCGTATTTCATCACTACTACCACTAGAGACTATTAAGTAAATTAATGTAATATGTGTGTTAACAACATGAACAAAAAAGAGCAGTTAACAAAACCAGGTATGTATACAGAAAAGTGAAGAGAAAAAGGAAAATACGGGGAAAATTGTGGGGAAAAAATAATATATTGGGAATATGCACGTAAGTTTGCGTGTACTTTGTTCTATTAGAAATTACCGTGTGCATATTATTGTCAATTAAACGAAATAGTAATATATATGGGAAATTGGAGGGATATATAGTCTAAAGAGACCGTCATATGAACACAGTATGGTAGTGTGGTTGATGGACGGTAATTCACAAAAAAATGAATATAATCATTATTCATCTGTTTACCATTCATTATCGGTTTTTAGCTAGTTTTCTTTTTCGCCTATTTTCTGGCTGGCTCGTATTTCTTTCCATTCATTGTCACTCCAGTTTCATCGTCTGTACTCTTTGGCTGCGCCTGTGAAACACAATCAAAAATTACGGAAGGCTTTTTAGTTTAGGATCTACATGTCCTTTTTGTTCTACTGGATTAGGCAAGCTAAATGCAAGTGCTTGTGGCATTGTGTATTTGAACCTGTTGTGTAAGTAGATGAAAAAATAAACAGGCATTTGAAAGGGATTTTACAGAAATTTGGTGCTTGAAAACTTTAATTACAGCTACCTTGAAAGGCAACATGAACATTGTACATG
>JAHZMT010001862.1:0-29719 GCA_027743785.1 Sinhomidia bicolor | reverse complement strand
AATTCCATCATGGAGTCCGTAACCCAAGTAACATTTACACCTAGTGGCTTCTCCGGAACTAAGTAGGCAAAAGTGGGAGCAAAAAAAATCACATTAATAAATATTTCATTTTAAATTAAAACACAGCATGCCTTTCATCATAAAAATGATGCTGCGCTGTATGTAACATGTATGTGGTGGCTACTAAATACACGCAACAAATACATCAGTCAGTCATCATCTTTACATCAGTCAGTATTTCCTCAACAACGCATACATAATAGCAAATCAACTGTTTAAAACATTAACCAGAGCGATGAATATTTTTCCACTTGGAATATACATAAATGCAATAATAATAATAATAATAACATTCCGCTTGGTTTTGTAAAAATTACATTTTGGTCCATTTTTTTAGAGGGAACACCAACCACGAACTATGCACGTATTATTATTTTATCAGTATAAAAAAGCTACAGACAAAAAGGCTATATTTGTATTATGATACACATTTTTTATTATTTGCATATATAACAAACACGATATCTACATGATGATAGTCGTCATCAACACGAAAAAAATAACTAAACCGCAGCAGCAGCAGCAAGTGCATGAATGCGTGTAGAACTCATGTTTGCTAATTACATAAAGTCCTGAGAGAACCAAGTATGAAGTAGTATAAAAGGTGCTGCTGCTGCAAATAATGATGATGATGATATAAGCTAAACTTTATATACTACATTTTGACAGGGTCCTATTACATCTAGATAGAAAATGCAAAAAAAGTACTAAAAAAGATTTTTATTATAGTACCACATTACTTATACGTGCATGCACACCTACAGTTAGCTGAGTTCAGAAAAGAAGAACTGCAAAAGTGTAGCAGCAGCAGCGGCGAATGAGTACAAAAGTCAATTTTTGTTATCTGAGAGAATGGGGTAATGTGACTTTAGGTGCATTTAGTTAGATTTATCGTAGAGTAAAAAGAAAATGTGAAAGGTCTTGCCAGTTTTTTGGTTTACAATAAAAAATGGCTTACGATATAATCAATACGATGGACTCGGCAGCACCTCCTTGAGCCCAAGCACGTTGAAAATTTGATTATTCTAATTTTCCACATTGCTGTCAATACTTGATTAGGCAGAGAATTTGTTTTGAACTTTCCAAAATAAACAAATATTCGTGACAGTCAGAGTCTTCAAGAAGGATAAACACAATTTGCATAAGCTTCAGCTTAAACACCTGCCTGCACCTGACAGGCTCAGGTGCAAGTTGGTGCCAGATTATATGTATGTACCGCAAAAATATATGTACATAAAGTAGTCAATTGAGACAACGAATGAGTGCTGATATAGCTATAGCTATAGCTTGCATTGCAGTTCCTGCTTATGATATGCATTAGTTAGTTTAGTAAACTGCTCAGTTTGACTTGCTTTGTGTACTCTTAGTACAGTATTTCTTGAGAAGCGGCAATGCTCGAAACTCAATGTTCGAAACCAATTCTGATTTAAAATGGAATTATCTGTAATTTCTTACAACTCTAGACCCTGAGTTGCAATTAAAAGTTTCAATAGTCAAGAATTCAAAACCCAAGCGTAAAGCAACATCATAAATGTGGGTGCATCGAGACTACTAGACTACTACGAGATACACCCAATCTTAAAAAATAAAGTCAACGAGAAGAAAGAGGCAATGACTACCGTGTCATGTTTGAAAATATGGCATTTTTCACTGAATCGCTGTTGGTGTGAATCTGCCCACAAGACACTGCCAACAGCTAATCATCAATTGACTAAATTAAATAATTAATCGTATTTACTGTAGCTATCTTGATCCGTCGTGGTTGAATTGATGCTGTAGCGTCGTTGCTGTTCCTGGTAGACTCCATTGTCCTCATCTACCCCATCATAGAATCTTTCCTCATCCTGTGGTAAATTCGAGTTTGTATCCACGTAGGATTCTCGACCCGGCAAATTTTTCACAAAATCTTGATGAATCCTTTCCTGAATGTCATCAGGGGTCAAGACAAACTTTTTATCCTGACCATCTGTCATATCGCTCGATGATGATGGAGCAAACGGATATTCGCTGTCAACAACGTCAGCCATTCTGCCATGTCGGTGAGCTTTCGCTGCCGTTGGCGTTGCTTCAGCTATGGCAATGGTACCTAGTTGGAGGTGCATTGTAATCACCAGTGAAACCAGCAGTAGTACAAGTTGAGTCGACATTTTTGCACGCGGAAATGACAAATGCTTTGCCTTAAACGGAGCACCAGTACCACTATTATTATTTTTACTCAGTCGAATGTTATTAGGACGCTGCTGACCATCATCATCACCACGATGATGATTACGCTGATGATGATAGGGAATGGAATGGGAAGTGTCACTTTTCTTACTCCTGAGGAGGAGCAGCGGGCCGAGTGTATTCCTTCGAACCGTCTCCTCTTTATACTCTTGTTCTACTGTTGATGAGAACGGTGAGGCTGTGGAGAGTGACAGCGGTGGCGTCTTGGCATGACCGCTATTATTACAGCCATCAATTACATTCTCGTCGTGTTCACCGTCACTGCCGCCGCCGTCAACGAGCACGTAACCACCACCTCCTTCTCTGTTTAAGCGCTGTTCGTATCCGTAACTCGTACAATTATTATCATGACCATTTTTTCTACTACGACTGCGACTAATTCTAATTCTATCTCGGCTAACGAAGTTGACTTTCATCGTCTTTAACTCCATTTACTGCTGATTATTATCCTTACTAAACAGTTGTAGCTTGTCATGCCTGGCAAGCATATTTAATAACGTGTCTACTAAACGGCATACGCTGTCTTGTCACTCACTCCCTTAATGATTACTTATGTGCTTTAAAAAATAAATGGAAGAGCTTTAGCTTTGGTTCCTTGTTCTGATAGACTACAATAATAATAAAGCAGCCGTGGAGTTGTTAATTAACTCATCAACGGCAAACGGAGCTAGCACATAGTTAGTTTTTTTAAACTTGTACAAGACCAGTGACGTGATGGTTATATCGCGGAGTCTACTACTTTCAACTTTAGCAACTATAATAATAATCTCTGGCTCATTTGATTTTTCATTTAATTAGAAAGAGCTCCAATTTGCATGTTCTCGTTTTCAAATCTACACTGCGAATATATTTCGCCTTCAATTGTCTACAGTTTAAAACCCCACTTTGTACTTTACGGATATTTTTGATTTGGCTGTGACACCGATGTCGCATTTCAGTCCCGACAGTTGTACAATTAATGAAAGAGGATTACTACCGATGAAACTATTTTTAAAACATGATTTGGCCATTTTTATCAATTGTTGTAACAGCACTTTAGGCGATTAACGTCAATAATTTGACATTCTTTTAATCACATTTCACATTCACAAAAATTCAAAATGTAAAGCCGAAGTCTTAAAATATGACGTTTATTCCTTGAACAAGTTTTAATGATTTGGATTGTTCCAGCCAGCCAGTCTTTTCTTTATATTTGCACAGCACAACTATTCTGTCTGTGCATTAGTTTGCTTCGCTACAAAATGTCAAACTAATTATATGTACTCCCTGCATCGATCAAGAATGTTTATATGCCAAATCCTCTTCTTATTAATAGCGATGAGAGTTGAAAAGCAATTTTTGCTCACGTCTTTTAACTTTAACGCTGGCAAACTGATGATGGATGACTAGAGAGACTACTGCACAAAGACGTGTGAGAATAAACCAACCTCGTGCCGTGCCTAAGTACCGCGTTCCTTTCAACACTGAATGAACCACACAGTTTGAAGGAAATGGTGTTACAGAATTTCCCAAAATACGCTCCCAAAGGATTCACACGCACTGCTCTGATTTCTCGTGGTCGTCACTCACTTTGATAAATATATTGATTACAGTTCTCAGTTTTGCTTCGAGCATTCATTCATATAATAAATCAAGTCCCTAATTTTTATAATAAATACAGCCAAAAACACAAAAAAAATTATGTCAATCAAACAGCACAACCAAGTCCTCAAGAAGCCTCTACTACTGCAGGCACACTGCTAAGCCAGAACAGTGATGATAACAAAAGTAGTGGGAGGAAAAGCAGTTGGATCATCCCCTCCACTGCACTCCTCCACACACAGTCACAGACTCACACACACACACACGCACAATCAATAAATCGTTACACTCTCCTCAACTCTCTCCCTTTTTTAACGCTTATTTAAGCCAGCATCAAGCACAAGAATACAAAACACGAAGCTTCCGCAAACAAAACTGAAAGGACACGACGACTGCAACCGTTTTATTATGCGCCTCCTGCCGCTGCTGGAGCCCTCCAGTCCGATGACTCCTCCACTCCACTTTCTGTCTCTTCAACTTTTTCTTTCCTTCTCAACCAGCTATTTAAATTGTCAACGTTTCTTTAGCATCAGCAAAGCAAGAAGCAGCGGTAGTTAGTAGTGCACAGTGAAAGCTTCCACTCAAAAAAAAAGTACAAATTCACTATGCAAATTACTCTGACAATTTTATAAATGTTACAAAAACTGTTTATTTAATAACAACCATGACGATGATGATAATACGTGATTGTTAATAATAATAGCAATCCAAGTGAAGAGAGTTGGAGAGAGACACACAAGACAGTAGTCTACACACACACTGCTGAGTTGCCGATGATCTGTTCTCTTTCTACTGCTCTCCTTGTTTACTTTTCCTCCGCCGTCCACATCAACACAACATCAACAAGACAAGACAAGCAAACCCGTCGTCTTCCTCTTTTGCATTTCGTGGGCCACACTACCACCACTATACTACACCATCATCATCATCATCCTCAGCTCAGCAGCAGAGAGCACAACAACAACAGCAGCAAAACTGCTTTCGATTATGTCACCAGGAAACCACGGAAAAGATATATAAAAATAATACTGCCTCCCTTTTCTGTATCTGCACCAGCACCACACACGACAACCATGTACTCCTCTTGCTCAATTTCTTGTGAACTCTCTCTCAACTCTGCCGTCGTCTCTGTGTGTTGCAGTTCAGTCCATGTAAAAGTCTCAACTAAACACTCACACACTCCAGCAGCAGCAGCAGCAGAAACAAAGTGGCAACATGATCATCGTCGCTGTAGCAGCAGCAGCAGCAGCACTACTAGTAGTAATCTTCTTCTTTATCCTTCTCATCTGCTTGCTGGCTGCAGCAGCAGCACCAGTTGTTTTTTTACATGCGTGCCTCGCTCACAACAAGAGAGGAGAAGAAACGAGCAGCAGCAGCAGCACTGGCTCTATTGCATATTGGCAGTAGTTGGTTGTGAGAGGAGAGAGCATGTAAAGCAGAAATTGTGGTTGTGGTGTTGTGTGGTGATGGATAGGAGCAGTTGCCAAAAAGCAGCGAGTGAGTGTGAGTGAGCAAGCAAGCAAGAAGGGACAGAAAGGGAGAGATGCAGAAGAGCAGCAGCACAGAAGAGAGAGGAGCCGTCGAGGAGGAGATGTGTGATATGAAATGAATGAAGAAAAACAGTCTCTCGCCTCTACTCTCTACACTCTTTGTTTGCTGCTCAGTCATGCTGCTTTTACAACATCCAAAAGCACTACTATTTTCATGAATAAAACAGACTTGTCTTCCTTCTCCTCCGTTTTCGCTGATTGTTGCTGCTGCTGCTGCTTTTGGTGTGGGAGAGAGACAAGAATTGTAGGTATGCATATGTGAGTGTTTTATGTTTTATTGACAAAAGCCTACTATTTCAACAACATGCTGCTGATGCTGCTTCTTTGCAAGAATAATGCAAAAGCAAATGCTCTCTAAAGTTCCTCTTTCCCACTGCTGAACCGTCTTCTTCTTCTTCTTCTTGTACGTAATAATAATAGCACGTATTACAATAAAGAAAAGGCAGCTGCCGTTTCTCCTTGTGTGCTCTCTTCTCTGCATACACACACCTTAAAGTATAATGTGTACATGTGTAGTGGAGAGGAGACCATATAGGTAGCAGTGGGGAAAAGGTATATAGAGAGGAGGCCAAGAAGAAGAAAAAAGAGCAAGACGGCTGCAACGGTGCTGCATAATCTTTTCAAATGCTGCGTTCGGCAAAAATTGACCATGCTCTGTCAATTTTACTCGAGTTTCCCAAAAAGCCCGAGTGGAAATATGTATATATAATTTAAAGGAATTAAGCATTAATTATTGTCAGTGATTTTTATTACAAGAAAGGTGACATTTTTGGGTGACAGCTTATATTTTTGCATACTGTGGATATTCCTGGAATCATGCTCTGTCATATAGCCACATAATACATATTCTGCAAGAAGCTTGTGGCTTGTAGAGATTCTGCAGGCCTGGCCTTGCCTGAATCATTTCACAAAAAAACCAGCATACACCAGCAGCATGGGTGTACAATAAGCAGAGAAGTGGCAGTGAACGCCTTTTTCTGCTTATAAGACTTTGCAATAATGGATACCAAGTTCATTAGAAGGCGCAGGAGAGTTACCTTTTCATGTGGGTTTCATGCATATAAGTAGTAGTAGTAGTAGTTGTGGTGAAGCAGATAAGAATAATAGTAAGCTAAGCTCCTCTTTTTTTACTCTGATGAGATGCTGCCTGCCTGCCTGCCATCATCACAATCGCACAACATTTAGACTTTGTTCACGTTAATGAATGATGCCAGTTTGCATTTGCATTATTTGTGCTGCAGCAGTGCATGCACATGTGCGAGCAAAATAGTAATCTATAATATATAAATTCAAACCATTCACTATTCACCCTTGTTGTCGTTGGGGCAGAATGAAGATGAGTAGGTAGTAATGTGTAAAAAGTACCCAACATGCACGCTAAATATAATTTCAACAGTTTATTCAAAATTAGTTTCATTAACTTTATAAACAAATTAATGCGAACGCCTTAATTGCGTATTTGTAATTACTGGATGAGAGAATGCCGTCCTTGCCTATCAATGGCAAAAACAATATCAAATCATAATATTGATTATTTAAGTACTGAAATCATTTCGAAATTTTTAATTGACATTTTCTATTTTAATTTTCTCATAATGATAATAGCTCAAAGCTTCTCTCTCTCTCTCTCTGTAGCAACGGCGAAACAACTAGTCTCTTTGAATGGACTCTCGCTGATTACAAAAAAGTTCATCTTCAAACTCATCGTCATACATGCATCTTTATTATGCACTTGATATTGTTACATCTTAAAAAAAGATTAGAATATTTTTCATATCTATGTAATTTGCTGGTAGAAATATTCATTCACATCCAAACAACCAATGCCGTTGTTGTTGCACTGCAGCGCAATATATACATTAACAAAAAGTACTACAATTATTGGCAAAGTTGCGTCTATGCTTGCTTATCCGCAGTTTTAAAGCTCATATAGCAATTATTAAAAAAATGATGATGATCAGTGTCTGCTGAACTTGAGTTAAAAAGATGCTGGTGGTAGTACTAACTATAAGTATTAGGATTGCATTGTCATTTACATTTTTTTGCGTTTGCCATCTCCTTTTACTCTTTCTTTTACACCCCGCTGCTGTTGTTGTCCGTCTGCTTCTCAGTTTCGAAAAAAAATAATAATTTCACTCTTGTTCATTTTCTCTTCGAAACAACGCTAAATAAACAACAAAATCGTTATCTCTCTCTCAAGCCTTGCCAATTTCACCTTGTACACATAGTTTCTATGCAACAACAGGCTCGTACAGAGAGATAGATATACTTACATATCAGCAATATATAGCGAAAAAGAAAAGATAGAGAAAAAATATAATAATAATATATTCTTCTTCGTCTCCTTCTTTTGCAGTTGGCATGCATCAAGCGAGCAAGACGAGGTAATAATAGTAATTACCAAATGTTGCTGGAATTGAATTCGGACGACCTGAAGAGGAAAAATGTGCAATTTTTTTTCTCTCTTTCAGACGTGAACAACGAGAAGAATAAGAATCTAAATTGCGCAGCTTCAATAAAATCATCATATCATATGTAATACCTATTACCTGCACGGATTATGCATGCCCATCTACCTACATGCCGCATGCATGAATTTTATGTAATTTTATATATTATTATATTCGCCAACAAGATCAAAAGATGAGAACTGTCACGCAAATTATATTTTTAACAAAAAAAAACTTGATCTTGCCCTGCTAGGTAGAACTTCATCAGTATTTAAAATAAAATATTCATGATGTCCCTTTTTTTGTTTGAAAAAAAAAATTCGCAGCAAGCAGTCCAGTTCAGTCAATAAAATACTGCTGAATTAAAAAAAATATATTGTTTAATCACGCTACTGTGCCAATTGCATTTCATCAGTTTTATGATAATATTAATAATTTTTTTTATTAAAAAAAGTAAATGTCATTACTCATTAAATATTACAAAGAATTTCAATTGGAAATTCAAGTAGTTTGCACTTGGGGTAGATTACTAGAAATCTTATGATGATTATGTTGATGTGCAATAATGTACATATATGCAATTTCAAATTTTTTGCCAACGGCTGTATGTTACAAGAAGGATAGACTAGACACTAACGAGCATCCTTTTTTATTTTTTTTACATACATACATTTTTGCTTTAAGCCACCTCTTGATTTTTTTTAACAAAATGAATGCCCTGTTGCAGTTTTCTCAAAGAAAAAATCAGCATACCATTTTCTAAAAATTGCATTGTTGCAGCAACAACAAACGGTTATCATCATCGTCGTCACCGTAATTATTTATGTATATTGAAACTAATCAGACCCTTCAAAAAAATTCCTTTCAAATGTGTTTTTTTTCTTTCTTTCAATTCTTTGACCAGTTCAAGGAATTAAATTGAAGAATGCGAAATAACCTGAAGTATGTAACTTTTAGTATGTACTACACGACAACATGCGTATGGCATTATTTACCACTTGAATATTTGAAGGGAAAGGAGTAAAATTGAAATTGGTGATGATAGGTTGGTTGTTATGTATTTTGGATGCATTAAAAAATGTGAAATGTTTATATTTATTTTTATGCTCTGCACACATGTCGATGTCTTTCATGCATGCGCATGGGCCATTATATCAAGACCGTAAATCTTACATCGGGACAGCGAAACAAACAAAAAAATCAAGACTACAGAGTTTCATAAGTTTATAATACAAGCAAAGAGCGAAGAGTGAATAAAAACATGATGTATATAATAATAGTTAAAGTTATCTAATATTTTTTAAGCATTCATGTTTCATGATGATCATGATATTATGCATGTGGTGGTGGTGGCAGTAGTAGTGTGGCGGTGCTGAGATTTGGTGGTAGTAGCAAGCAACACTAGTCAAGAATTAAAATAAAAGATGCTGCTTCCTTTGGAGTAGCAACGCTTTAAAAAAAATTTTATTCAGTAGTAGTCAACCATTCATGTATTATAGACCGAAGGAGCCGTGTTTGCGACAAATAACAAAAAAATTGTAATGTTAATAATAATGTTGGTTGATATGGGAAATGGGAAGGATGACTTTGTTGTTTGTAGCGTAAAGCAAGAAAAAAAACATGAAAGGAAATGAAGAAAAATTGTAGAGAGCGAGCGAGAGAGAGAGAGAGACAAGAAGAAAATGTAAAATGATAAAAGAAGCCTCAGTGTTGGTCATTGCTTCTTGTTGTATGGAAGTTGAGTTGGCGTTGGCGATAGGGATGATGATTATTATAGATGATAGGAAAAAGCAGTAGTAGTCATCGTAGTAGTAGTAGTAGCAGATGTATTTATGGGGTGGTGGTGGTGGTTATATTTATAAAGAGGTATATGGAAATATATGATATGTGTAGAAAGAAGACAGCACAGTTAGCAGCAGTGGCTCACAAAGAGAAGAGAAGAGTGAATGGAAATGAAGGAAATGAGAAGGATATTATTGTGTTTTGCAGCAGCCGTGAGTAATAAGTAAGGCAGCATATATTGGTTTGAATGAGGAGGATGGATAGATGGATGGAAGTGGTGGTGTAGAGGTAGAAGAATCAAGATTGAAACAGAAAGTGAATCAAAAGATGAGAAGAATGAACTTAATGCACGCATACTACTACATACGTATACATTTTATGTGTGTGTACGTTTATTTCGCATTAAAGGTTTTTTTTCTCGCTAAAAGAATAGAATCTGGGGAATGAATGTGAAAAAATAAGGAGCATTGAAATGTTGTAGTGTGTGCTATATAAAATGAGTAGGCATGTAAAATTGTGCGGTGGACTAAAGGAAGCAAATGGCAGGCTTGTTTGTTTCTATTTAGCGAATCGATAATGATAATATGCGAGGCGAGGAGATGATGTTGATAGTGTGATTGTACTCTATTTGTAGTGCATGGCATACAGGCAGACTAAGGTAAAGCTGCAGTCCATCCGTCGTCGTACTCATTTGCGTGTTTTTCACCAAGTTGAAGAAGAGATTTTTAGGAAAGGGAAACCATACGAAACATGCATGAGAATCACTGCAAAAGAATCCCACACCTAAAACTTGCGACGGCATAATAATAACATGTTATACACTAATGTTATATGCACTGTACGTGTAAAAAGACGAGTAGACTTTGGTCAGATATTTTTATATTCATTTTTTGAGTGGCTGCAAAAAAAAAATTGGTGCAATCGTTTTTGCAAACTAGAAAATTTGCCATGTTTTACAACAGTGTTTACAAAATGAGACCAGCATCATTATAATAAACCTCTTTGCTTTAAAATCAATGCACTTTTTGCCCTTTTCCTCAGGTATCCCTATGCCAAGCTCGAATTTTCAGTTCAATGGTATGTTGAAAAAAAGTGCATGGTCATTTTCATGTGGACTTCGTACAGAAGGGCACTTTAAAATCAATATTTACTCAACTTAGCTATCATCACTATGTTCAGCTATTGAAACTGCCCAAATTTTAAAAGTAATTAATGAAATGACATTAATGAGTAAATGAGTTACTAATAGGTATGTAGCTACTACCTACTAGCATTGCAAAATTTGCACTGCAAATGTGGAACAAGGAGATATGGGCACGATGCGATGCTACAGAAACGATTATCACTCATACAATGCCATCGTGTGGAAAGATGTTGTACTTTGGAGACGATGCACATCGTAGAGAAGGAACGGTTTGTGCAAACAAAGTATCCTGATAGTTGGATAGATAAATCCTAATCCTACGATGTGCATGCATCGCTCAAATCGCTCGTCTCAAAAGTACACCACCTTTCCATACGATGGCATTGTATGAATGCCATCGTTTCTGCAGCATCGCATCGTGCTCGTATCTCCTCCTTGTTCCACATTTGCAGTACAAATTTTGCACTGATGAATGAATGCTATTATTAGGTAGTGGGTACCTACTAATACTTAACTTAATTTAATCCATTACTTTTAAAACCTGGTCACTTTCAACAGCTAGGCATAGTGGGGACAGCTAATTAAACTAATATTTATTTAGAAATGTTCTTCTGTACGTCCGATGCGTATCGCATTGCACTCGTCAGTTCGCTCGTCTCACAATACCTCACCTCGGAGAATTCACTGCCCCAACAAAAAACTGTCTTATATCGACATTATTATTTTATTTACCGAATAATGATAATAGTACACAACAAAAAGTTGCTTTCAGAATTAGACATTGCATTGTGGCCATTACTACCACCACCTCCACTCATCGTCATCACCATCATCACGGTCACCAACTAGTACTATCTTGAAAAAAAGATGAAAATCCAAAGATGGATATCTTTGAGATATAGATTTCTACAAACTTGAGTGAGTGGCAGCAGAGGGGCAGGTTAGTAGGCTGGATGAATGGGGTTGATTATTATTATTATTATTATTATGCAATGCAATACGTACAAAAAAGCTGTACAGGTCGAGCCAACTGATACTCACATGAAAATGCGCTCAGTTGTTTTTTTTTCTTCAAAATTAACTCGGAAGTGTGAGGAGCCGTGAGCCCCTTTCTACTCAAAATAGAGATATGATGACGGTACATGCTGCATTGCATGACAGTTTCTCAACAGAGGGATCGTTTTTGGAGTTTTGTCTTTCATTTCATACATTGCATGCCATAAGGCATCCTTCTTCGACACTTAACTATATATATACATATATATATATATATTCTACCAAACCATGCAGATGAAAACACTCAATAATATTATTATGTCACATGTGAAGTAAGTTAAGTAAAAGGTAGTGAGTGAATGCATGGCAGCATGTGAGTTTTTTGAAGATGATGATGATGATTGTGCAGTAAACTCAAACTGTACGACAAAATAGACAGACAGAAAGAGTAACATGATCCTTTCATCTTCCATTCCCTCATCTCTGTCATTTTCAATGTGATTTCCTATCATTTTATTTTTTATACTACATCGTCATTTTAGTATTTGCGCCTCCTTTACAGTAAAAACGCAAGAAACTTCTCTTATCTCATCATCGTAATTCTCATGCGCAGCAGCAAGTCAGCATTAATGATGATGATGAATACGATGACGACGACGACGACGACGGTTTGTAGCAGCAGTTGTAGTAGTAGCAGTATAATAAAACGTTGTAAACGCTGTGCGCAAGGTGTACAATAGTTTTAATATTTGATAAAGATATCGGAAAGACGTTCTAAGCTCTGTATTTATTTCATATGTTTTGCTTTTATTTGAATAAAACGTCTTCTGGCAAAGCGTTAGGAATTTTGCAATTTTGAGGCCAGATTCCGTCTTTTGGTAAAAAAAATACCCCAAAAACAGGGTTGCCGTCTATGAACACTGCTGAAATTCAATAGACTTCGTGCAAGTGTGAAGTAATCGTTTGGCGCAAGCAGAACTTTTAAATTTGTGTTCTGATTTTTGAAAAAAACTTGACGACAACCGGACGGAAGGACAGACGCACGTGAGGACCACATAAAGAATATATATACTATCATCGTACACCTTAACAAGTAGCATTATTGCTATTATTGTTACTCTTACTCGCATGCAAAAAATTATATATTATTACATTAAATATTAAATCATTTAGACAAATGATATTGTCGATAAGTTTTCAGGACACACGATGGGACTCTTGGCCCCTTTTTCGACTGCATTTTTGATGCGCAATTTTGCAAAGGAAACTCCTCAAAAAACCTTTTTAGTACGTACTATTATTACTACATACATACACTATATAGTACATATAGCCATCTGTTTGTTGGATGCGCCGGCAATAATGATGATAAGATGGGTTAACTGTTGTCTACGTTAAAACAGCAAGTTCTCTAGCTAACTTAGCCAATATTATTATTTTTTTCAATGTAACGCAACACTAATGTTCATACGAGTGTTCTATTCTCCTTTTTGTCGTCTTCTGTTTCCTTATATGAAAATGCGTTTTTTCCTTGTCCTTCTTCACACGAGACCAAACTCTTTTTGACAGGTTTTTCTTTTTTCTTTCTTCTTCTTCTCCTTCTGGTTTTGAAACCTTTTTGTGAAAAGATGTTTCAAAAGTGAATGCTTTTAGTTTTGTTTGGAAAATCCTTCAAATCATCTGTCCTAGTCTACCTGAGATAATGTTATTTCTAACTGTAGTAGTAGCATAGCAATAGCATAGCAATAGCAAACCAACCATACCTACATACATATGGGTTTACCCAGTAGCAGCAAAAAAGCAATCAGAAAAACATTTAAATTTTTCGATTTTTTAAAGAAAACATGTTAAATAGAATACACAACAAAAAAACACAACATACCTACATGCCTTTTTTATAATTGAGAAAAAAAATAAAATGCTCTTCATTTCATTTTCCTGTGGTGTTATTGCATGCATGCACATTTACTTTTTTTAAAGAGTTATTACTACACTATCTATTTTAAACTACCTATTCATTTGCGGTTAAAAATTTTGCTACTCAAGATGATGATGACGCGTTTTGCTACAAAAATATGACAATGACGACCTGTATCGTGGTCTGGTCGTCGCACTGCATGTCACTGCCTAAAAAAAGCATAAAAAATAAAAGTAATAAAAAAAATATTCACCATCACGCATCATCATCACTGCCGCCACCACCACTACTGATATCACGTATTTGTTTGTAAACAGAAATAAAAAAGAGGGATAGAGAGAGAGAGAGTGTGTGTGTGTGTGTGTGCGTGGTGGAGCATCATAATGTTATTAGCAGCGTCATCATCGTGATGACAAACCATGAGGTTTCTGTGGTCTCTCTCACAAGTCAGTCATCAATTTGCATGATTTTCTACCTACTACCTTACATTATTATTATTATACCAAAATGAAATGCTGCGTTTTTGCCACTACTAAAATACATTTATTTATGTATTTATTGTCTCTCTCTCCCTCTATCTTTTTCTGTAGATTTGCTATTTAACTACTACACCATTACCACGCCGCAGCGTAATTGGAGTTTTGTCATTTCACGCTTTTCCAATAATAATAATAATGCTATGAAAACGTTAAAAATAGCAGCTTACTATATGGTGTAGTAATGGAATGATTTGTAATGCGGAGAACGCAATGGGAAGACTATATACTACTACTGCTGCTCTTGTAAGTTATCCTCCTCACTTGTGCAATAATAACAAGTTGACGAGAGACGCTGATAAGCATGGTGATGATGAGAGGAGACTGTGTGATGCCTGTTGTGCTTGTGAGTAGATGGGGGAGTATCATGATCAAAAAAAAAAAATGGCATCGACATGTGTGACAGTGAAAACGATGATGATGATGAAAGAATGACATAAAAATAGATTGCCATGTGCTCCGATGATGAGACAGTAGTAGCAGCAATAACAATAACCTATTGCAGCAGCATAAATAAACAAATTAAGTTTCATCCGATACGCCACATTATTATTCCAATGTTGCGTTCGTTCATTCAACTAAAAAGCTTCCAAGCAGCAGAAAAGCAAGTCAGTTTATATGTAGAGGTAAATAATAATAATAATAATAAAATTTTTAAAAATATTATTATTATTATTATTATAATTTATCATGGATCCGCTCTGCCTGGAAGTTGGTGGAAGAGGATGTTTTGATGGGCTTGTCTACTTAAAGTACATACGTGGTGGTAAAACGATGGGGTTGAAGATGAATGATGATAATGAAAAGGAGGCTTACTAGTAGTAATACATTATTAAGCAAGATAAATATTTTAATGCGTGTAAATAACTTGTGCACACAACAAAAATCTTCAAAATAAAGTTTGCAGTTAAATTACATCCACAGACATGTTCCAACATTCAATGTTAACTTTTTTGGTTGTTTTTTTTCTTCTGATGAAGCTGCATAAAGTTTTTTTCTTAAGCATAATGTTTAGTGGGATTTGGAAATAGGAAGAAGAAGTAGAAAAAAAAATTTTTTAAAGAGAGAGAGAGAGAGAAAAGAGGGATGTATGGTGTAAATTAAGCTGCTATATAAAGCTGACGATGATGATGATGATAAGATGTGAGAACAAGTTTTTTTTGATGGATGTAAGCGTATTATAGAAATGTAAGTGCTGATGATACTGATGGATGATGTTAAAACGTAGGCATTTCAATTTCTGGTAGAGTTGTAGTAGTCGTAGTAGTAGTAGTAATCCTATTAATCTTGATTTTTTTTTCGTGTGCGTGTAACTACATTACACACAGCTTGTTTCAATCACAGCAATGATTTAAAAGAAGCTCTCTGCGCTGCGTTGCGTAAATACACGAAGAACGAGGCATAATAAAAACTCGGTTCGTTCGTACGTACAACAGCAGCAGCAAGTACAATAAAATGCGCGTTGCAGGGGAGATTACTATTTACACAATTTCATGTTCAACATAATGTATTATGCATTAACTAAACATATTTTTGTGAGGAACTACTGATCAGATCAGATCAGGATGGATGGTGGTGGTGATGATGAGGCTCATCGTCGTGATGAATAACTGTACATGCAGCAACAGCAGCAATAGCAATACGACTTGCTATTAAATATTTATTATTGAGATATGATGATGATGATAATAATGTTCAACAAAGGGGATTCTAGTAGTAATTTCAAGTGTTTTTCTGCATCAATGACTAATGTAAAGCTACTACTACTACTACTACAGGTTAAATCATAAATGTTGTTTTGTAAACGCGCATAATAATCAGAGTATATATATTTTTTATTTTGTGGGATAGAGTGATTATGCAATATTTTTGTGGTGGTGGAGTTCTAGAGTTATTATTATTAAGTAAGTAAGTAAGTAAGTAAGTAGTAGTGCTAAACTGCCTGCAGAAAATTGTTCTGGTGCGCATCATCAGCGCAAGAAGGTAATGCAGCGGAACATTTATTTACACGTTTACATTCATTTCACACCACTTTTGTACAACAACAGCAATCATTACAACTGCTACTCGTACGTACGTGTAGGCCTTGCATATTAAATCATTTTGTTCTGCAAATTATTACTATTATTATTATTATTACTAATATTACATATTGAAAGAGAGACTAGACTCTAGAGAGTCATATGCAAAATTAAATGGAAGCAAATAAAGCAGCACACAACAAACGCCAACCAACTTCCATGTTTGATTGCGGATGGATGGATGGTGATAGTGATGAGGATGATGAGGCAATAGAAAATCAAATAGTGGGTGAGCCAGGCCACCACAACTCTATTACTGCAATCATATTATTCATAAGTAATTTATAGTATAATTGTGTGCAGCTGTAGTAAAATAATGGTATGTTGTAATGAAATTAAGTCTATATCCTACGCGCATAAAAAAGTAGCAAAGCAATAAACACTTCCGCTTAAATCAGCCAGTAAAACGTCACATGCATCTCCCTCGCTCACTCCCCTTAGTACAACACGGTGTATATTTATCTAACATGGATAAAAAAAACTAGGTACACACAATGAAAAAAAAAATAATAGCAAAAAAATTATTATTATGTTGTGTGCATGCCGGTAGAATACAAACACATTAATCAGCGTCCATATTTTTTTTATCAGACATTCGACATGCGTTTAAGCATATTTTACTGATGATAAATAGAAGATAATCAATAATTAATGCTGTCGATTGTACATGAAAATATTTTCTATGGCAAGAAAAAATAAACGCTTTTTATGAAAATGTCACAGCAATCTTTTCTTTTAAAAAAAGTATGAATTAAAATGTAAAAAGACAAATTTGTATAGTTATGCACAAGTTTAGAATGGTCAGAGCAAGATGATATGACAATATTTTTAAGTAAAAAATAAATAAATACAGACTCCCATGCCAGCCCTCGACATGCTAAAAAAACGATTTTAAAAAACGAATCGAATGACAACCAGAAGAAAAAGTGAGGAAACAAAATTATAATAATGAATATTTAATATGCTGACGCTTTGCAAGATAATCATGTAAATTTTTAGTGTCTTGTTCATCATTGAAATAAATAAACCATTTTCTAATCAAAACACCCATCACCCTTCTCCTCCTCCTCCTCCTCCTCCACCTTCTCCTCTCATCTTTCGCTTTTATCATCACATTTCATTCTTGCAAAAATTCTCAAGTTTTTTTTTATCATGGTACGTGTGTTTTTCCAAAATAATTATTTCCCGTAGGTAGGTAGGTAGCTGCGCGACAAGCAAATGGATTACTGAAATAATATGCTTTGACATGTTATTACTATTACATGACTGCAGCAGCGCCAAGAAAGATAACGATTATTATTATTGTTATTATGATATGATGTCATTTAAGATAAGAATGAAATAATGTGCACCATTATTCTTCTCTTTCATTGTCCTCAAAGTAAAAATAGCTTTGTAAAGCAAATATTATATTACGCTGCGGTGCATTTCAGTGTGACTTTTGTGATTTTGATTCTCTCACGACCCAACAATAAATCTATGAACTGTTGCATACAAATGTATTTATTTCTCTTCTTCTGAGCAGGATATACCTATGAACAATGGCAATAAGTACCTACGCACATAAATAAATAAATAAATAAATACGTTTTTAGTGAAAAAAATAACTATTGAATATGTAATATTAGCTATTCCCTTCTGTCTATATTGTGTACATCATCCCGTAAAAAAATCTTTACAGAGTTCCCATGCAAAAGTGAATGACTTAAAATTACATCTGAATTTTTTTTACAAATCAAAAAAGAAAGAAAAAAAACAACTTCACAACACAACAACAAAGTTATTATAACACTTTACTACTGCAGTTTGTTGCAGCTATACTGTTATTATTATTATTTAAACGTGAATAATGAAGCATTCCACATCCAAACCCATAATAATAACAATCCGGCAAGTCTCTATGCATTATGCATGCATGCATGTGTGTGTAGGTATTTGTAATTCAGTGGGAAACTGAACAAAAAGTAAAGTACACTAATAATCGCAAAACTGACCCAGTAATAATATTTCATTCACTCTTTAATTTTTTTTCCCTGCAAACTGATATTTTAGAAGTAAAATATCTGCACCATTCAGCAGCAGTCAATTACTGCTGCTGCTGGTGAAACGTGATAATTATATACAGCTCATAATTATTATAGCAGATGAGTTGATGAGTGCTTAGCAGTTTAGCAATTACATATGAAAAAAAGAGAGAAAAAAAACGTAATAAAATAAAAAATAAAAAAGCAAGTGCATATTTTTCCCCCTAAACAGTGGAGCAGCAGCAGTTGGTAATTTATTCTTTTAACTTATATTACAGCAGCATGATGATGATGAAACAGCTAATTTGTAACAATGAAGTAGAAGAAATACAAGAGATTCTCTCTACTGTAATGTTACATGGTTCATGCGTCTTTATATAAAGTTTTTTTAAAGGCTTTTTAAGACAATACGATGCAATGCTGCTGCTCTAGAGACAATTAGTGAATAACCTTTTTTTATGACGGTACATACATGCGATCAGTTAATGTTGTTGTTATTTCCCGTGTAAAAATGCGTAGCATTTTACAAGAGCATGATGCATGATGCGTTCTTTAGATTTAACAGCGGCAGCCTCTCCCTCTCAGTAAAAGCAAAGCTGCAGAATTCACTAGAGATATTGTTCTGTCTGTATAATATATTTTTGTATACGCAATCAAGTATAGAAGTAATCTTCCTTTTTCTGCATTTTACTGCTTTTCCTACACTAGACATAGACATACATGCATACACACTCACAAACGAATACTTGACAGGAGTCCAATTCTAATCGAACTCTTCAATCTTCTCTTTTTTTTCTCTTCGCCTTCTTCCTTCCATTCTCATTTACTTTTTTTCTCCATGTAATACACTTTTTTGCTGGGCAGCAGGAAGTAATATAATAATGAAAAACACGAACATGGCACATGTGTCTTTCAGTGACAATAATGCATTACGGCGCGGCGGTATGGTAGTAGTAGAAGCAGCAGCAGCAACAGCAGCAAGCAAGCAAAGTCACAGAAATATGCTTTCTCTCTACATGCGAAGATGCAAAGACAAAAAAAGAAGTAGTAAATTGAAGATTTATCAGAACAAGAAAAAAGTAGCGTAGAGTGATGAATCTTATTTTTTTCTGGAGTAATGGAATCGAGTGTTTATTTCTTCTTCGTGTGGTGTTGGAGTCATGTATATGGATTTTTTTTCAATAGTCTGATAAACGACAAAAGGTTAAATAAATGAAACAAGCTATAATATTACTACCAGCATAGCCGCAAAAAAATATATAAATATTTTCCATTAGGCAGCAGCAGCAGCAGCAGCAGCCGGAGAAAAAAAACAAAACAAACTGAGTGAGTTAGAATGACAAAACATGCAACCAACTTTTTTTGCCACTTGGCTTTTCCGCTGTAGTAAGTAAGTAAGTAAGTAAGTAAGTAGATAGGTGATGAATTTTTTTTTAAAAACGAGTTCTCCATATTATCAAACTGATATTTTTTTACGTGCGTAAGTAAAGCTCTAAAAACCACAATCTGCTGTGTGGTGATATAAAATAAAAAGTTTTTTTTTCTTCTTTTACGCCAATATTGACCTCGTTGTTGGCCATGATGACGATAATGAGAAGAGCAGACAGTGTTTGGTCTATATGGCGAAACTAAAAGGAAAAAAAAGAGTTCCCCACCCACCCAACAAACTAGCCATGTCATGTCATGATAATGACGACGAACCGTCTCGCACCTTTTTTTCGTTCTTCTTCTTCTTCTTGCCAGTTTTTTCACGTGTGTAGGTAGGTAGGCAGGTAGTAGATACAGTTTTTTTTTAAAATTTAGAAATTTGCTCAGAAACACTGCAATATATATTTGTCTTGTGCTCCCTTTGTTTTGAGCGTGTGATGATAAATGGAATGAAATAGACACAGAGAGTAAAGAGCACAATCACGAAATTCGTTTCGGTTGAGGAGAAGGATGCAGTAGTAGTAAGTCCATAATACGGTATTAGTGATACCTGATATGAAAGCATAAATTATCCATATTTTTGATTTTCATTAGAGAAAATGATATAGAGTATGCCATTTCAAGTATATGTAATAATATTAAGAGCTATTGCTAGCAGGGCTGCTGCGGGTGCTGCTACTTGCTAGTTAAGTTGTGCGGTAGGGTGGTGGCAAATAATAATAATAAGCCATGGTTTCTCAGGGCTCAACTAAAGTGTCCGTCTTCAAAATAGATTTGCTCTGCTGAAGCACACATTCCATCAAAGTAGAGTGCCACTGTCATTATTATCAGCATTATTATCGCTGTAAATATTACAGATTATGATTATACCATATCAACCTGTATAACATGCATATATATCTTCTTCGTACTTGCCCATTATTATTATTATTATTATTGCAATTCAATCGATTTTCTTTTTTTTCAGTTTGGTAAATTGAAATGAAATGATACCGATGATGATAATGATGTTGATGGTGCATAGCTACATGCAAATAGAACAAAAAGGTTTACAAATGATTATTATTATTATTTTGATTATCATTAATACTCGCTCAAAAGAATAGACAATGGCTAGTTAAGTCGGCCCTCTTGTTCTTCTTGTTCTTCTTTAGGAATAAATGAACTAGAGTTTTGTACAGCACCCAGAAAGAAAGACGATCAGTAGCATCATGATCATCATGACTAGTGGCAAAACATGTTGATCATTTTAGTTTTAGAGAGAATAGTAGAAAGAAGACCCGTCATTATCATTTTTCTTGAAATATTTACATACATACATATATATTTTTATTTTCAATGTTTTCTTCATAGGCAAATGAGCCATTTGCAATCACACACTCACAGACATAAATAACAAGTTTTTCTCCCTCATCTTCAGCAGATAACCCAGACAAGAAAATAAATGCTGTGCTGCTGCAGCAACAACAGCAACAATAATCTATTTTATTCGCTTTGAGAATCCATCAAAGATGCTTTTGTTGTAATTCTCGCTTTGACTCTGTTCTCTCTCTCTCTCTCTCTCTCCACTAGTTCTTTTGTGCCTTCCATATTTTTATTTTAGCCTAGATTATCTACATATATATATTTTTTTTCCTTGTCTGACTGACAGATGTACATTAGTAGTTCTAGTAGCTATAAACAAAACGACATGTGATGTGATCACTATTACTACACACATTTTTTCTCTATGCAAAACAAACAATTATTTGCACGCATGCATGCAGCAGCCTCTCATATCATCTGCAGCAGCAGCAGCGTCGTCGTCGTCGTCATCAGTGATTGTTTTGCAACAGCAGAAGTTCATTTTTATTACCGAACACCAACTACACTGATGTTGCTGCTGCTGCCGCCTGATATCCCAATTACTACTACTACAAGCAATGAACCAAAGTATCATGATAATAGTCTGCTAATTTCCAGGAAATTACACAGAGACGAGTTGAATTTGTATTTTACATACATATGTGACTTGGTGAAGATCAAGGTGAAAGGAACAAGTTTTATCCTTTTTTTTCATTTTTTTTATTCTCTCTCTCTCTCTCTCTCTCAGTTCGATTATTTGGATTGATACACATACATTATTAATGCGCACCTAATAGCTCTAGGTATGTATTTTAAGCGATGGACTCAATACAGGTAACTGAATGAAAATTAATATCAGCAGGGTCGAACATTTTTTTTTTCAGCCCGTCATTAGAAATATATGTACGTATAAGAAAACGAAACTACAATCAATACTTTAACATTTTGTGATTATTGTTTATTTTTTCAAAACCTACAATTGAAATAGGTAATGAGCGCTTGACCCATGAAAGACGCAAAGCAGAAAAGAAGCTCTTACTATTACTTTACCACCACATCTCTCTGTCTGCCTGCCTGCGTCTATCTGTACTTTTGTTCATTTTAAATCAATCAATAAGGAAAAAAAGTAAAATGTAAAATGGATATTTAAGAAGGAGAATAATAAATACAGATAAGAGAGTATGTAGTAGTAATATATGCAAACAAGTAACATACATAGGTAATAAGTAAGCTGAAAGAAGACCTAATTTTTATAACGGACCATAGTTATTTATGCATTATATTAATATTAATCTTGAATGTCAAGAAACAGAGACGACATCATCATCGTCTTCTTCGTCGTCGTCATCATCCTCATCTTCATCGTGACGCTTGTATCATATATTCAAAGGATAAATTTCAGGCATACACTTGACCTTAATGAATAATGAATGTAGAAAAATGATAATGACAAGAAGAGAGCATTAACAAGTTGGACAAGTGACCATGCCAGAGAGTGAATGAGTGACTGACTGTGAGTGAGTGAATGCACAGGGCGAAAAAATAGGGGAAAAAAGATAATGGTAATGATGATGATGTCATTTTTGTTCTTCTCATCAACTGCCTAAATATATATCAAGTGTCACAAGTGCAACTTGACTGTGTGTTTGTTATCAAAGAAAAACACTTTTTGAAGGAGATGGGCTACTTGCGTAAAAAAAAAATAACAATTTTCAGTTTGTTATGTCTTCGTTGATGTCATTAAGAAAGTTTTATTGCTTGTAGTAGAATAAAGAAGTAAATATTTTTATTGTGTTTGCCAGAGTCTCTAAAAAAAGTATAAAATAGTGAAGGAAGCTGGTTGTGTTGTGTGTGGTTTTATTAACAAATTTTGACACAAAGTTAAACTTTGATTCCTTTTGTGGCGCAGCACTCACTTTTTCATGCATTGCGGATTGCATATTGCATCCAACGAGATAGTGATGCTGCTCTCATATTTATGATTTGAGATTGCTCGAGAGTGCCATCTTGTGGGAAAACTGCAAACTTGTAGAACAACCTAAGTAACAAGCAGTACAAGTTTGCAAGGCTGCTCACAGGTGGTGCTGTTGTTAATGCTGGGGATTTTGCACCAACTCAACGGTTTTCCCAATGATGCGCGATTCTAGCATTTCCCCAACTTCCTATAATTGTAATGATGGAACGGTGGTGATGAGGAGAAATTGAGAATGCACACGAAATACTAGCCATCTCTACAAAACCTAGAGAATCAGTCTACTGATTCAAGCGTCTTATATAAAATACCTTATTCGAAAACAACAGCCTACTCCTGTGCGCCATTTTTCAACTTTTGTAATCAAACATAGGTATACATATTTATTCAAATACCTACAAATCTTTCAGATCCTTCTGTATATGCTGACACTACCACAGTTTCAAGTCTTTACTTTACACTCGCTGAAATTACCAAAACAATGTGACACTGGGTGGCAAGTCGCGGTGGTGGTTGTTGGGTGGGACAATGTGCATGCTTCCCACTTTTGTACACGTTCTTCCCATGGCATCAACAACATCACATTATAGTAAGAAATACATGCATACAGACATACTTTGAATTTTTCAAAAGTGGTTCCTACTAATAGAAACCACAAAAAGGACTCTAGCATGTTTCCTGTAAACTCTCTCCACGTCTCTCTCTCTCTCTCTCTACAAACCAGGGAAAATGTATGTGAGTGCGTGAGTTTTGCATGGTTTTTTTTCTGGTTTTTTTTGGTTGCACCAGTAAATTCTCCGGCTGCACGGATAATGTTCAACTTTTTGAGTATCAACTAGATTATGTATGACCATAAAAGAAAGCCACAAAGATGCTTCTTCTGAACGAAAAAAGAAGAGAGAAAGCTACATATTATTATTATTATTATTATTACTCTGGAGAATGACGATGATGCCATATATATACGCACTTTTCTTGACTACTATTTTCTGCTGCAGTTATAAAAGATGTAACATTACGCAGCAGAGAAAAGTTACAACTAGCAAGCAAGCAAGCAGCATATCATGATAATGAAGATAATGGTGTAGAAGAGAAGGAGAACTAGTGGTGTATGAGCTGACGTGTCTTGTGAAAGATGCTGCTGTCTGCAACATTTACTACTGCCTTTCCTCCTCATCCTTTTTCCTTATCTAGAAAAAAATGGTCGTTTTTAAAGCACATAAAATAAACCCGTAACAAAAGAAGAAGAAGAAGAAGATGACGATGATGATAATGATGCCTGTTTGGTGCTCCTTCTGTTCTCCCCGTTTTCCTCTCCCTCTCCCCCTCTGCCTCTCCCAGGTACTTTCTTCTTCATATCACTTTATAGAGATTATTATTATTATTATCGTACACCTGCTCAAGTACTTTAAGTAGTGGAGAGGTGTAAGAGGAGGCAGGTAGTATGATGTTTGTACACACACACATACACACATACACACAAGTGGGTTCATTTCTTGACAATGCATGCCAAAAAAGGAAACTGAAACTTAATACGACAGTTTGAGGAAGAAAGAGGCAGAGAGAGAGAGAGAGAGAGAGAGAGAGAGAAAAGTAGGCAGATAAAAACATCAAATTACACATGGAGGAAAAGGCAATAGCAGGTAGTTGCAGTGGTGGTGTGTGGTGGTGGTGGCGACGGTGAGTGAAAAGAAAAGAGGCAAGAGGATAAGATGATTGCTTCCCATAATAAAGTAAGATTCTGTCTCTCTCCCTTTCCCTCACTCCTTCAGCCACAAAAAAAGCCCAACTTTTTTTACCTTTGAAAGTGTATAGCTGGCTAATGTAATCTAATGTAAAGTAATGAGATAAAATAGGTTTTCCTCTTGGAAAGTTATACCTCTTTTGTAAAGCAAGTGAAATGCATATCTATGTACAAATATATATATTCTACTCCATTAGCATCGCGGCACCACCACTGCTTCTGCTGCTGCTGCTGCTGCTACACTCCATTTTATTCAAAGGGATGATGAGACAAGAAAGGGGGAGAAGCGAAAAGAGCAAAAAGCATGAAATAACGTACAGCAGAGGACTACTACCGAGAGGAAGGACAAATATGCCTACGGATGAATTTGCAACGTTAAAAGTATCATCGGATGCGTGAGATAATACTTTATAATGGTAGACACAAGACGAAGGAGATGAAGAGAAGGAAGAAAAAGTAGCAAAGTTGTAGTATCACTTGTCTTGACTTTCTCCATGTCTATCCTACACCCTTCTTCTTCTTCTTCTACACTTGTTGTTCCTTTGACTTGCTTCTTCAATATCATATCATTATTATTATAACTTCTCATCTTCATCATCATCATCATGCAGTCATAGTAGCCTGTTATCTTCCTCTCTTCATCTTCGCCTTCCTACTGTCGCTACACGTACTACTACTCCTCCTCCTCCTCTCTCCTTCCACCCAGCACCACCAACACCAATAACATTATATTTTTTTATCAGTGGCACCTGCGGTCTCACCAACTTTTCGCCAAACCTGTCGCTGTCATTTACCATCCGTATTATCACCCACCATCCAAATTAAGTTTGAAATCAATGGAGAAAATTATTCACTCAACTTGGTAGCTAGAGTAGAGATGGTTTAACAGACACAGACACACAGACACACACACACGCACAGGTCTAAAAAAATAAGAATTTATCATGTAAAGCTCATTATAAAAACCACACATGATATCACACACTCTTGATAAATTGAATTGTTACGACGTATTGACTTTTTTATACGTTGGAATAAATAATACACTGTGAGAGCAAAAAAAACTTGTAAAAAGTGCACGGGCTCTTGAAGTGTCTATCGTAGAAAGCTGTTATTTCTTAAGAAACAAAAAAAACAGTTAGGCCAGTAGTCGTTTTGTGTACAAAAATCTGAGCAGAGCAAAGGGAGAAAAAAAGAAGGGGAATGATAATATTATTAGTTATGTAAGTGCTGGTGTCTTCCCGACGGTTGGACAATATGAAGCTGCTTGTGAAAGAAAAAAAATCCGTCTTTCTTTTTTTAAAAAAGAAATGATTTTTATGTTGGTGCACAAAGAGAAAAAGGGAGAAACAGTCAAGAGAAACGCCTTTTTCAAGAAAAATATTTATAAATATAGCACGCCTAAAGTTTTGTAAGCCGTCTTGTCTGTCACGTCGAAAAGTACATGTCCATTGCACTGCTGCTGCTACTGCTACTCCCATCTCTTTTTCCCAGCTGTCTGCCTTCCTGTCCCTTTTCATATTATAATAATAAAAACGTAGCTACAAATAAAAAGAATACTTATCCTTTGGCTAGACTCCTCTCCCGACACTAAATGTAAAGCTGGAGGAGGAGAAGTCGTAGTGAAAGTTAGTAGTAGTCGCAAAAGCTGTTACAAATCTCAAAGGGAGAAAGGAGATGCATTTCAACCTTGGTAAAAGTGCACATTTATCGTTGTTTTAAAAACGATTCTATTGCCCTGCGGAATCGTAAGAAGGAGTAAAGTGGAGGCAAGGCAAGATTTTCAGGGGGAGAGAGAGACAGAGGCTGTACACTAAACTAAAAAAAAAGAGTGGAGAAACATGATCCGCTATCCTGACGACGACAACAACAACGACGACGATGAGGATGATGATCATGCCACGTTTTTGCTGTTTTGTAACGCTTTTCTTGGGTACGTTTTTCTACTACTACAGGCTTTTTGTTGGGTGGATGCAGACAAGCCTCACTCCTTCCACACATACACACACACCATTGCAGTTTACTGTGCAATGGCATGTCATTGTTATCAGCCAGCATCACCTCCAACAAATATATAAGGTGCTGGTAGAGAGCAGCAGCAGCAGCAGCGAGAAAAATAGATAGTGGGAGAGAAAGGAACAAGAAGAGACTTTTCAGAAATCCAAGGCGCACGAGTTTTTTTTTGAGTGATTTATTGAGACTCAGGGAATAAGTCAACCTTCCTCGAAAGTAAGTTGTCTCTCCTTGAATCTGATATAGTTAAACTTCCGTGCGGAGTAATCGATTCTAACTGTTTAACGTTTCCATGCACAGGCGATGAAGAAGAAGAAGAAGAAGCAGCAGTTGCAGTAACCAAACTAGGTAGTCGTCATCGTCACAGTATAAGTATTTTCCAGTCAACCATGCAGTTAGTTGTTATCTGTTATAGCATTGCGTGGGCATTTCATACAGCCTACAAATTTTTGCTCAGGTACTTTTTTGTCTCCTCCACGTTTCACTCGACAAGGAAGTACATGCCTTTTTCTAAGTAGAGTAGAGAGAGTATATTAGCTATAAAAGGGATAACATTATGTGTGAGGCACACATTTTATTCGATCATGTCAGTTTGGATGAATGGGGCAAGTATAAAAAAAAGAGGGGGAAAAACGACTACTTTTTTTAGAAACTCTTCTGCTTCTTCTTATTTTTTATATGCTTCCCTTTGTGGTGTTGTGTGAGGGAGAAGACCAACAAGAGCTGTAAAGGAGCAAGGAAAATAAAATCTGTGGCAAATAAAGCTCCATTTACAATCAAATCTGGTTAAAAGAAAGTTGCAGGCAGGCAGGCAGAAAGGTTGTGTCTTGTGTGTTCAAAAAAAAGTCACAAGTGAGAGAAAGCTCTGTACTGGCAAAAAGCTGTGCCTCTGAGAAAGAGTTAGGAATCTGCCTAATATATTATTCAATTGAATGCTGACTGAATTTCAATAGATTTTTTTTCCTCCTCTTCTTCTTCCTCATGATCTTCAACCGCAAATCACAACTTCCGTGTGTGTAGATACACACACTGAAAGAAAATACATAAAGAGAGGCATGCTGTGAAAGCAGCCACCTTATCACGTATTACGCCCGTAGCAGTTTCTTGGAAATATATATATATATATACCTAGGTATTTATATATATATTAATATATTTGAAATGCCAGCGGTAGAAAATTCCGTTTTAAAGTAGACCACACTACAAGCATTGACATGTTGCCAATCGTTTGTATGGCTGCTTATAGAAATTAGATTTTATATTCAATAGATTTCCACAAAAAATAATTATTTTTTTTGTCGACTGTTAATTAGCTTTAAAAAATATTCTATATAGCTATTAATTCGAGCCGGTAAAAGAAGCCAGCAAAAGTTCAACAGAAGATGAAAAAGTAGGTAGGTTTTTATGATGATGATGAAGATGACTCATTCATTATTACATTTACTACATTTTACAGAGGGGTGGCAGTGGCAAAACTTTAAAAAAATGTTTTTTTTACACGAAACTAACAAAGGCAAAGGAGAAAGGTAGAAAACTTAAAAGTGGTGGTATATCACCTTTTTGTAAAAAAGAGAGAATAAGAAAGAATGAAAGAAAAGATAACGTTTCTATCTGTTTTTATTACAAGATTTTAACATGGAAAGAAAGAGAGAGAGAGGGGGGGAGGGGAGGGAAGGAGAGAGTAGGAGAGAGTAGGAGATAAGGTTGATATATATGAATAGATTCATCTAGAAATAATGATGTTTAAAAGTGGAGGAAAGGAGAAAAAGGAAAGGGGAGAAATGGATGGAGGAAATAGCGAGAAAAAAAATGTGTGAGCAGGTCTTCTCTGTAGGATAATATATATTTTGTAGGAAGAGGACGCAAAAGAAGAAGGAGAAAACAAGAGCAAAAAAGTTTAAGAATGTTCATTGCCTTCTCTCTCTCTCTCTCTCTTTCTCTTGCTTGTACTTATTATTACTATTACTATTATTATCGTTTAGTCACCAGTGTATAGTGTTCAAATACCACACGCACCACCACCACCACTTGATTTAGTTAAGAAAAAAGTTTATTTCCAAGTATACCATAAGGACTCATTATTATTATTATTATTATTGTCTTTTGAAATATTTCCGTAAGTTGGTGCTGGTGTGTTTCATGGCTGGAGAAAAAAGAATAAACTTTTTTTTTGTTGTTGGGAGCAAGTTAAAAGAACAAAGTCTACCTGGTTTTTGTATTGCTGTAAGGCAGTAGCGAGTATATAACATATCTCGTATTATCCCTGTTTGTGTAAAAAATATGCGGACAACGTTTTCCTCCGATTTCTTTTTTGCTTTGTCGCTTTTTGGTAGCAAGGGCAGTTCACAGTTGTAATTTTATGCAATTTTTGACAATGTCATGGACAGTCTTTAAAAGGCATTGGTGCCGTTGTTAAGCTGTAGTTTGTGATGATCATGATGATAGATAAACTGACTGATGTATGTATGTAGAAGCATATTCTTTTTTTTTAATTTCTAGAGAAACAAAGAAACAAAAGAATGTGAGCTTCTCTTACCTCCTTCGTCTGTAATAACAGCGACGGTGGTGGGTGGACCAAGACCTTCCGGGTTGAAAACTTGTAAAGAGACCAAGTACTGAGTGAAAACTTGTAAATGTGGAATTGTGAAGCTCTGCAAAATACAATAAAAATAAATAAATTTACGTAAAAATTTCAAGGAAAAAAATGTGTTTTTATTAAGCTATTATCCTGGTTTCTTCATTTTCCTTTTACGCGTAAATAAAAAGAGAGGAATATTATATAATTTTGTAAACATAAAAATATAGTACGCCAATATTACCTCAACGTTGGGATCCCTGATGTACAGCTCTTGAATGGATTCAGGTCCCTT
>JAHZMT010001861.1:0-23613 GCA_027743785.1 Sinhomidia bicolor | reverse complement strand
TTAAAATATACTGCATGGATAAAAAGGAATGATGATATATAAGCTGAATTTTTTCTTTCAGCTACCTCAAACAAAAAAGGAGACATATTATCATTACGAAACTTATTATTACCAATAATAGGTTGGCTTGTCATATAACATTTTTTAATCCAATGTCCTCATACGATGCCGAACAAAATGAATGCGTAAGCTCTATAGCTGTCCATTCACCCAGCTTCCACTTTATCGTATAAAAGTCAATATATCGGTTGTTTTTACTGTTTTATTGACTTGAGACTGCTTCCACAAAAAAATAAAACGCACATGTCAATCTGAAAATATGTTCAAGTAACAAAACTCTTGACTGACCTGATGCATATATTTCTACAGATGAATTCATGTAGTAGTTCTATGCATGTAAGTCTTATGAATACATATAAAAAGAGACCTCTTCTGTTCTGCTTGTGTCAGCAGTCAAGTCAGTGTCAGTTCAATATGCACAAGTTTCTCAATATGATTTACTTAGGTACATAGTATTATATGATGATTGCAATATTATGTGCATAAATTTTTATTGGATGTATATTTTTAACTCAAGAATTTTAATAGACAGAGAAGGAAACACCAGAAGAGAAGGATTTAAAAATATCAAAGGAGGATATATAAAATTATACAAAGATTCTACCGTGTATCCCACACACAGACACACACAAGCACTCAAAAGACATGAAAAAAGGATGTAGCAATAATGGTTTCAAAAGACAAAAAGAGTTTTGTTGACTTGGCTGACACTTTGTGTCTATGAAAGGATTTTAGGCATATCACAATATTCACAAAAAATATCATCAAACTCAGCATAGAAGCATATGCATGCCAAATATGTAAAGTTGCTGTTATTGCTGCTGGTATAATATGTGCACACTACTGCACTGTTGAGAGGGAGAGAGAGGAGGAGGAGGATGAAAATGAAAAAAAATGAAAACACAAATAAAAAAGCTTGGTTCTTGTGCACAGATCTTTTTTGTTCTTCTGTCCTATGACTGCATCAAGAAATGAAGCAGTCTCACACGGAGAGCCAACAGATCAGCAGGCAAAAGCTTACCATGATGATTACATTTCCGTGTGTGTGAGTAAGTGAGCCTATGTGAAGTGAAGTGTTTGTCTACAGACAACATGCAATATTATAAATTTGCTAGGCACATTAAAAAGTAAGCGTGGAAGATAAAATTGCTGAGTTGCGAGTATATATGTGTGTGTGTGTGTGTAATAGAAATTTATTTGTGAGCAAATTTTAGCACAGCTCTCCTTCATTGGTATTTTTGCACCGTTGCTGTCACTTGACTTGTCAATATAATTGATTTCATAATACTCCTACTGTATTGTCATTGCAAAAGAGGGCGATAAAAGGACAAAAATGAATAAGTACAATAGCCCGTACCTACGTATATTCAGGTGAAAATGTGAAAAAGAGACTGTGATAACAATGCCCTATTTTATGAGATAATAAGAATTTACATTGAAATGACAAATAATAGTATCATTAAGTTGATATAGAATTGCAGTTTTAAAAAGTTGCGAAAAAGTAAAAAGAGGATAACGGAGATATAGGGATAGGAGAGAGTTTTGAAATGCAATTCAGCTTGTTGGCCAATTTGGCAATTGTCAATTGTCAGTAATCATTTTTAAACACAATTATTCATGCTTCCATAAGGAACGAGAAATCAGACTGATTGGGAATAGTATTAAAAACGTGCTTTCATAAGTTTTATAAGAAAAAGTGATTTTTTGTGAGTAGCACGTTTGTAAACTTTGTGCTATTCCAAAAACCTGCATTGATCAGAGGCATAACTTTTGGTTAGAGATTGTGTGTATGTGTGGTGAGGTGAATCAAGTGTTGGCAGATAAACGTCAAGTCAAAATACATCTAACTATTTGTGCTAAAGGAAAACAGGATAAAATTGACTAATCGAGTAAGTGTAAAATCATTTTTTTGTAATATTGTTGACTACTACGTTCATTGATGTGTACATCTGCCCACAAGAAAAATTCCAAAACTTACGGCTCTTCATGTGCTGCGGCTTTTTCTTTCTACATTGCATATATTGTGCATAGGTATTGTGAATTGTGATATACCTTTTGAGTATTGCAGGCATTGCAGCGCTTCTATTTTTCAACACATTTTGTTTTGATTTAAAAAATTGGTCAATACAAATTACTTTTTTCATTTGCACAAGAACTACATGCACTTGCAATTGTCTGTTGCATACTTACGTGGAAAATCAGACAATGTTTTCATTTTCATAGAAGACTTAAACAATAAAATAACACATAATTTTTATTTGTCAATTTTTTACAAGGAAGCTAGTTAAGTAACGGGGAATAAAAATATCATTTGATGTAAGTTGTAAGTCATCATCATCACCATAAGACCAATGTATTCATGCCCTTGAGGAAGGACAGCGACATATTTTGGGGGACAATTACTTACTTTATGGTCTCACGTGTTCCCAGCAAACGATATGTTTTTTTCAGCAGTATAGTATCAATGTCATTATGGGTTATACTACGAAAGAAGACAAAATTTTATAATAAACAATCCAACATGCAACGCTTTTTGAGTTTGTAAAATTGCAAAGTAGCACGGTGTGACTTGCGAGGATGTAACTCTCCTGCTAGAAACCAGTAATTGTAAAGTGGCATGTTCACGATGTTGTGCATGCAACGTATTCTAAGATCATCTTAAGAGCGCTTGCGGTTGAATAAGCATTTAATATACTTATGATGTGAAAATGCATTTTGTGTAGGAAAGAACAAAGCTGCTTTGTAAGCAGTTCATGTGAATTGATGGATAAAAGTTGAGCAGGTGCTGTCTACGTGCACTTTCGTCGGCTTCCCAGTCCTCACATTCCCGTGAAAAATATTTATATACTTCATGGGTTTATGCTATTAATTCAATCGTGATAGCACACACATTCTTGCAATTGTAATTGTGTAGTAAAAGCACAGACAGACTATAGAACGTACAAGTTGGAATTGAGGAAGTAGAAAAGTTTAATGCATCCTCGCAAAAAAATGGCAACTGGTTTAAGATAAATAATTTTCACTTGAATTACTTAACAGGGCACTGCAAATGCTCTACTTTTCGCTGTCAAACGTGCATTGTATTTAAATCAAAGGCCACATATATCATGGCAGAAGCCAGAAGTGCTGTCAGTATACGAGTTCCCCCAAATCTGGAGGAAGGTCGGGACTCTTGGAAAGATATCTATAAAGCAATCAGAAAGTCTGTAGTAAGACGTTATTACAGAACACGGTAAGATTTTAGCCGGCTATTTCTGTATTTTAATTAATTTAGCTAGTGCATGTCCACATTTATTATACTGTGCCTCTTACATGCACTCTGCAGCAATTCCATAAGAAATGGGACATGGCCAACATCTACAAACAATCTCGTTGGAGCCTGTGCAATCACATCCGTGCTTCTTTTAGGAGACCCTGAAGCCACCCGCCCAGTCAATAAGTGCTTATGGTCGTTTGCTGACAGATTACCCTTGCCCGAAGGAACTCCAAGGTGGCTTAGTGGGGGTCTCTTCTCCGGTGTTATCGGCTTGCTTTTCTTTCTAGTTCTTATGAAAGTTCGTCAATATCTTCTCCGAGCTCTATTAGCATATCGAGGATGGCTATGTAAGCGGCAAAAAATAAATAAAAAACTTTCTCATTAGCAAAATGAAAAACCAACATTGACTTTTGTGGAAGACATCTTCATTCTCTAAAAAAAATTTTCCTAGACGAGTCACTAAAATCTCAATCAAAGAAAACAATGATATGGGCTGTTCTCGTCAGAATGGTCTCGGGCTATCAGCCATCCCTATACAGCTGTCAACGTTCTCTTCCTCGCCAACCCGTTCCAAAGCTAAAGTGTACGATGGAGAAACTACTGGAAAGTCTTCAGCCGCTATGTGACAAAAAGGAAATCGATGAGCTCCGCCGGGAGGCAGAAAGCTTTGAGAAAGGACTTGGAAGCAACTTACAAAACATTCTTATATTAAAAAGCTGGTGGGCGCCTAATTACATGACGGATTGGTGGTACGCTAAAAGACATTCAATTTTATTAACTTTTTAAAGCGTATTTTTTGCTTTAAGGAAAAAAAGGAAAAGAGTAAATTGACTAAAAGGTTTGTATTTTTTTCTCTCTTTTTATGTTCAACATTTCAATTTATTTTTTTCTACTGCTGCATCATCATCATCATCGTTAACTTAGGGAAAAGTATGTCTACCTCATGACCCGTGCTCCTCTTGCCATCAATTCCAATTACTATGGAATGGACTGCTCTTACTGGGCTCCTACTCCACACCAAACCGCTCGAGCTGCTACTACACTCCATTTAATTTTAGTTTTTAAGAGACTTATCGATCGAGAAGAGCTTCCGCCTCTTGTGCTCAGAAATACAATTCCCATTTGCATGGCTCAGTATGAACGTCTATTCTCCAGTATCCGGTGAGTAGTAATGAACCTACAAAATGACTACCTATTTATAATTTAAAAGATAATATAGTAAGTTGAGGTAAGACGTTGACATCTTCTCTTTTTTATTTTGCATAGAATTCCTGGTGAGGAGATAGATGAACTTCGTCATTATGACTCAACTGTTTCCCGACATATCGTTGTGAACTATAGAGGCTTTTATTACAAAGTTGACTGCTTCGACAAAAGAAATCAGATACTCAGTCCACCTTCTCTTCAAGCACAGTTTGATAGGATTATCACCGAGGTGGAATCCAAACTCGCCAGGCTTGATGAATCTCCAGACAACTGTGATGAAGATAAAAATGGTAAAAAAATATCTAGATTAACATGTACCCATGTTCAAGAATATGTGCGTGTATTTGAAATGTGCTGTACTGTGCTGTGATCTCATATGCTGACATTTCGATATCGTTTGTTCATCTCAGAATGGACTTTGGCTTTTACAAGGGGTGAAATGACAATGTGTCCACTTAATGTCGATTGTAAATATAAACAGTTTTATCATCGTATGATTTTAGGTTGACGATGATGATGGTAGGCCATGTATTAATCCATTGATGCGCTATAAAAAGCACAAGTAAATATTTTGGAGATTCTCATTTTATTCATGTCTCGTATGATCTTCACATAGCTGACTTGCCAAAGTCCAATTTTTTTAAAGATAAGAAATGAGGCAAAACTGTTGCTTGTGTCTTTGACTTGAATTTTGATGATAAGCTTTTTTACTGTTTACATGCAATTGATTGTGAGTAGGTAGGTAGTTGCTTGATCATATGAATGCTACGTGAGTAAACAAAGGCAAAGAGTGACTGACATGTTTTTAATAATGAATTAAAATAGGATTTAATATATTTGCTTAAATAGGTGACTATTGTCGTAAAGTGGTAAATAACAGTAGAAAAAAATAAAAGTATACAATGCCGTTTTTCCAGATGACATTCCATCCGACGCAGCCAGAGGTATTGCCAGCTTGACTGCGCTATCTAGAACGGAATGGGCAAAAATTTATCAAAAGCACTTCAAATCCGGTGCAAATCAACAGTCCATGAAAGCTGTGAAGAAAGCCATTTTGATGGTTACCCTAAGCACGGAAAGTCCAACTGAGCTGACGGATCGGGGGAAAAAGTTGATTCATTCGGATGGCAAGTCAATTTGGTTTGACAAGTGTATCAACGTCGTTTTCTTTAAGAATGGCTTTTGTGGGTTGAATGTGGAGCACAGCTTTGCTGACGCTCCTGTCATGGGACATTGCTGGGAATTTGCCATGACCAAAGAGTAAGCGTGCTGTTAAATGACATGATTTTTTCTGGGAGAGGCATAGGCTTTATGAGTTTATGTTTTGTTGATAAATAATATTGATGACATGATATGACCTCGGAGAAGATAACGAATACAAGAATGTTTGTTGATGATGTTGAGTTGAATGAAATTATTTTGATTATAAAACGCTTTGAACTTTCCTTATGTTTCAATTAGAATTATTGAAAGATGGTATACAGAAGACGGTCACTGCATGCCACCCACAAAATCCTTCCGTCAAGCCTCCTTCAGACCGCCAAAATGCTTAACCTGGGATGTAGATGCTTCTCTTGAAAAAGAAATTAACGAAGCCATGCTATTCGCTACCAAGGTTGGTGAAGTTTTTTTGACATGAGTATGTTGCATAACACTATGATCCACAATGGATAAAAATATCCTTTTGTTCAGAACAACGAAGATTTGGATCTTGTCATTCTCGACCATGATCAATGGGGAAAGGGTTTTATCAAAAAATGCCGGATCAGCCCTGATGCTTTCATTCAAATAGCTTTGCAGCTTGCTTATTACCGTGATGCCGGTTGCTTTGTACAAACCTATGAAGCTAGTATGACGAGGTTATATTTATGTGGAAGGACGGAAACTGTGAGATCTTGCACACAGGAAACTGTTACGCTAGTAAAGTAAGGGCTACAAATACATTTCATCTCAAAGGAAATGGATTAATTATGGTTTTCTTGGAATTCGTCTCTAATGTGCTTACCGTTTGTAGAGCATTGGTTGATGATGGGTATTCCATAAAGGAGAAAGTTCATATGCTGAAGCTGGCAGCAGAAAAACATCAGCAACTGTACCGTGATGCCATGAATGGAAAGGGCATAGATCGTCATCTCTTTTCATTATACGTTCTGTGCAAAGGACTTGGATTTGTAAGCTAGCAAATTGCATATGTACAAGCTCTAAACTTTTATTATAAAAAGTACTTTACAGCAGTTTGCTATACTCCTTTATGTCTACAGAAAAATACATTCCTTGAAAAAGTGCTTATGAAACCGTGGACTTTGTCAACCAGTCAACAACCACAGCAGCAAATTCCAAATGTTCCTGATGCCAATCTAGCTCTTTTTAAGAACAAAGTAGTTTTTTTTCAAAATTAAATTCATTATCCAGTTTCCTGTTTTTTGTTAATGTAGGGCAAGGTTTAAATTAAATTTTGTATTTTTTTTCATTGTACAGGTATCTCCAGGAGGTGGCTTTGGACCTGTCTCCGACGATGGTTACGGGATTTCCTACATGTTGCCTTCTGACCACAAAATATTTTTCCATATCACTTCCAAGCATTCATCTTCGAAAACCTCATCAACACGATTTTCAGATCACATTTGCAAAAGTATGCAAACTCTACGGGAAGTTTTTGAAGCACATATGGCAGAAAACAGTGCTCCGTCATGCGGTTAACTTATTGAAATATGATACTTATTTGAAACGTGATAATTATTATTAAGTTAATACAAAAAACAAAAATGTTTACTTTTTATCATCATCATCATTATACACAAACTTGTTAAGTACTGTCAAAATGAACCAAACTATTTAGGAAATATATTTGGTACACTTTTTATTTATCTAAACTATGCAATACCTATATAGTTTGTACATTTTCAAAAGGTTTGTTACAAACTATTGTTTTTACTTTTGGTCAGACTGAATCCATAATAGCGGGATTTGTTTATTGTTTGTTTGTTTGTTTTTTTGTTGTTTTAAACATTTTGGTGCATGTTATTTAATGAGTTTAAAAAAACAGTTGATGTTATGTCATTTAAAATGATATATATGTTCTATATAAACACACAGTGAACGATCGTGATCTATGAAATGAGTAGAAATTTTATGTTACCTTACCATGATATCCAGAACAAAAAAAGTTACTTATAATAATGGGATTTTAATGATTCATTTACCAAATAAGACTGTTTCTTGTTTAATACAAATACGAAATAAATATCGTCTTGTGCTAAAAAATCAAAAAAAGCTCAATTATTGATTTAAAACACAAAGAATAGTTTACTTAAATGCATAGTTTTGCAAAAAAAAAAAAACCATATTAACTGTTTTTTTAGAAAACAAGTTTTCGTGCCGTCTTCTCCTTATCCCAACTCCACGATGAATTAAGTGAGTTTAGAGGATCTGTACCGGTCATTACTAAAGTTAGATTTTCTTGGTGCACGGAGACAAGCGTTGCGGTAGTTTTTTGGTCGACAAAAATTATATTCATAAAGAGCTCTGTTTTCCTAAACGCTTTTAGTTGGGTGCTGTTGAATTTAATATGAAGAATTTTTTCTCCGGATTGCTCGTCTTCTTTGTGATCCTCCTCTTCAGACGAAGAAGAATCCTCATGTTCACTGTTCTCTTCTGTTTTATTGCTTTTTGCCTTGGGTTCGGGGTGAGGGTGAATCTCAGACGGATCTAGGGGCGTGACATGACTCACGTTGCAAGTTTGTTTGGAAATCATAACGTGCTCCATCAAGTGACCTTGAGGCTTCACTGCCAGACCGTAGTTGATACGACCGTAAATGTGGGTTGGTGTATCGACACTGTGTTGCCACATGGTTATGTTGCCGACAAGACTTTGATTGTTTACGTGACAATCGATTCGCAGTGGCAATGAATTCTGATCAGTTCACAATACCCCAATCAAAATTATAATTTTATTATTGTTGTTTTATGTAAGTTGAATGTAAAAATCTGTTAAAATATGTAAAAATTAATATTCAAAGAATTAAGAACTGTACACAAGCTGGCGGGGGTGGTTTCCACATTCCCTCCTCGCATTTGGACACCACGAGATTAGACCCTCCATCAACAAAATATCCAGGGAAGCATGCGTACGCAATATGGTCTCCTGTACGGCTGGTCCAATTGCTTAGTCCGTTTTCGTCCAATTCTGGCACTGAGCAAACTAAATTATTTAAAATAAAAAAATTATATGCAACTATTGTTTTCAGTGAAATAAAGAAAAAAGATGCACAACTTCATAACCACATTTCTATCTACTACCATTTGAAATTTGATAAACGTAAACTCCCACAGCCCCCAAAATTCCAATGAAGATGACAGCGCATGAGCAGATACACAGTTTACTGCAAGGACCTTTACTCCCACTACCGTCTGGGGTATCGGCTAATGTAAATGACTTGGAAGCCATGATGATAACGTCGTCAGAAAAAAACACCCTTCTTTGTTTTACCGTAAATTTGGTTGGAACCTAAATATTTGTAAAATTAGCTGGAGAAAATTGCAAAAATACTGCAGGTAGAGATTTTATGGTAGAGAATGTTAAAATACGTTGTTATTGTAAAATGAATTTGAGTTTCTAGTATGCTTGCTTAGTAATATCACTAGTCAAAATGGAGAGTAGAATCGAAAACAATGATACTTATGATTGATTGTGCACACCTGAATAAACAAAAATGGCAGACAAGGCAGAATAAAGAAAGGACGTATATCAATTTATGCCATGCAGAATGAAAATACTTACAGGTTAAATCGAGGTGACTTTCCGGGTATAAGGCCATGCATATTTACCTACCTTGTATCTGTAAAACTCAGTACTATTTGTAGTCTTAATACACAAACACTAAAAACAAAATTTCATTTGAAGAATTCCACACTATACAGATGAAGCAAAATTTTAAACTTTTATTCGACGTATGATATTTATTTCACAGCTAAATGATGGTTTTATTATTTGCGTGTGCAAATATACATATTTTATATATTTTTTTGTAAAAAAATATTCACTAATGTATTGTCTCACCATATTGCTACATAGGTATACATATGCTTGTAACCTTCGCATACCTCGTCGAAACACAGGAACTTGGGCATTTCAGAATAAATTAAATCAAAATAACTAATGTCATATAATATGCATTTTATGTATTTACCTACATATTATTTTGAAAAAGAAAGAAATTAAACTGACAGATACTGAACGATTTTGATAGTTGCAAAATAACTGAATATTATTATGTTCAAGGGGACACTATTGAATATTCCATTTTGACCATTGGCAGGAGGGGTTGGTTTCGGTTGCTCAGTTGATGTGGTTGCAGCAGTACTTGTAGCAGTTGTAGTAGTACTTTCGGTTGATGTTGTGGCAGTGGTGGCTGAATGAGGGGCTGATGTTTTTGGAGCAGAACTCTTAGTCTTTGGGCGTCTCGTAGATGGGGTAGTTGTTGATGTGGTAATTATATCTGATGCATCTGTGGGTTCAACGGGATCAGCATCCAAAGATTCCACAGTTATCCTGTCTATAAGAACGTAGTCGCCAGTTTTGTTAACAATCGCCTCCAAGAGCATCTGGTAAAAGTCAACCACAAAAAAAATTTTTTTTTTGAAAAATCATTAATTTTATCATATATCATGTTACACCTGTACTCAACATTGAGTTACTTGAGTAATGTAAAATATTTTTAAACCACTAACCATGCTTCCTTCCAGGTCCTTTACTTTGAAATTCACCCAGTCTTTCGAAACTAAATTGTTAGCGGATATTACCAATGGATGCCTGTTGCCTTTCGTTATGCGAAGTGTGGCGTTACCCCCAAAATTGTACCGCAAGGTAACTGCCGATAAAGTCTGAGCTTTCAAGATACATCGGAAGCTCGCGGAAGCGCTTATATCGCATGGTGGTGGTTCTGTAGTTGGGATAGTGGTGTGTAGTTCGCCCTTTTCATCAGAGCTCCATTTCATCCAATCGTCGCTGTCATCGTCTCCAAAAACCGCACAGGGCTTATTCTTGTCTGGTACAACGGCCCATACACCAACGGTTTGGTCAAACATAGGATAATCAAAGTTTCCAGGTAAAAACTGGCTAATTAATGCTTGTCGAAGCCCACTTCCTTTTTCCACATATACGGTATTCCCATTGATAGTCCATTCGTCTTCAACATCGTGCTCCGTATTAAGAATAAATGGTATTCCCCACACCGCAGAAAATATTTGAAATAGGAAACAAAATAACAATGCCTTTGAAATGAACCTTGCCATGTTGGAGACAAACTTTACTAAACGACTATTTTTTTTATTCACAAGTGCTCCTGGAGTATGCTGCTATTTGCAAAGACTTCTTTACTTCTTGTTTGACAGATCAGGAATGAGACTAGAACCTTATGGTAGCCAACATGAAATATTACTACCTTCTTTATTTCTGCCTACTTTAATTGCTCATTAAAATAAACGTTTTCATCCAAATCTTGAAATCATGTTCTTGCGACGTGAAGTAGAATGAGAAAGGAGGAAAACGTAGCCGTTGCGGTGATGAATCACACATTATGTTATCCAGAAAGGGCTTTATTCCTTGTCAGCATTTTATGTAGGATGTTTTTGCATTTTGTTCATTATCATTTGTCAGCTTTTATTCATTTACAGTTTTTTTCACCGTATTTGGTCATCAGGCATTCTGTGGGAATTTCTAAGTAGAGAGATTAAATATTATGTAGATATGTATTTCTCTCTCTATCATCAACATCTTCTGCTTTACTGTAAATTCTTAAAATATTCGCTTGTAAGCATGATTTCGTGTCTACGCACGATCAAGTATGCAAGAAACTTAATGCTGCTACTTTACCACCCAATTAGCAGAACGTTTGGAGACTACTACAAGACTTGCTGTGCCGTGCCTTTTTTTAAACTAAAAAACTGTAGTTCATGCAGTGAGTCGCTTTATTTTTTCACAAAAAATACGTATTGCTTTATTGAATTACATTTTAGTTATCAGTCCTCATATACAACTATGAATCAGTCCCGTATTGGAATAAGTTGATGAGGAAAACTGTACTGTGTTCCTCTTCGTAATACGCTGTCAGAAGCATTAGCCACTGCTTGTTTTACTGCAGTAACCAAATCGTACTTAATGCTATCATTATCCCCACCACCCGCAATGCAATGGGCCAGTGTTCCCACAAAACAATCTCCTGCACCAGTGCAGTCAACTGCAGATACCTTTGGAGCCGATACGAAATGATAAGCGTTGGTCTCGCTATCCCAGAGAAATACACCCTCCGAGCCAAGTGTGATGATGATGCTGTTTTCACAGAGGAAATCGTTCTTTAATTTTTCAATAGCTTGTTGAGCTGACTCCTTGTTGTTAATTTTAGCCAAGCCTGTCACGATTTCAGCCTAAATAAAGAAAAGTAAATCAACATGGAAGAAAGATAAAAAGGGGAATGCCATTAATAACATAATATGTATAATTTATCCAACATCTACAAACCCACTTAATTGGGTAAACCACGTGAGCATATAATGGTATATATTTGGTGTATTGATATATAGGAAATAATGCATATATTGTATTTACTTCTGTCTCGTTGAGACATAATATGTCTGTAATGGTGAGCATCTCCCTAGGTAGGTCTTTGACTCCAGGAGCCACATTAAAAATTGATTTAACCGAGTGCTTCTTGGCCAACTGGAGCGCTTTCAATGAGCTCTCAACAGCGATTTCTAGTTGGACGACGACCACTTTAGCAGAGGCTATTAATGACTCGGCTTCCTCAACAAATGTGGATGTGACGAGACCTGTTGCTCCAAAGACGCATACTATAATATTTTGCCCTGCAAAAAATATAATTGCGTTGAGATGAAGGATTTTGCTCTTAATGCATACATTAAATTTATAATTTAGTATGCAACTCACTGACCATCTTCCGCTCCAACAATTATGGAAGCAACTCCAGTTGATATGTTCTCCTCTATTTTTATTTTGTCTACGTTAATGCCTTCTTTTATCAAGTTAGCATGGTATTGCTTTCCATACACGTCATTACCCAACTGGAATGTACAAGACGGCATATAAAATAAATTTTGGAATGTCGGTAATATTGCATCAATAAGATAATTTGCATTAACTCGTATCGAGTACTACTTTAAAATTTTAATGACATCATCAGTTGTATTTACAAATGATTTTGGTCAAGCGATTATATGAATGTCAGATATGTTTTAAAGTAATTGTGCGGTATTAATAGCAAAGTAGACTTGTACATGTATTTTACTAGATTCTTGCAGTATAGCTTGGAATTGAGAAAATGGAAATATCAATATTTTAATTGAAATCATTATTTAGCACTGTATCATCGAGTGGTTAAACAGGTGTATATTTTTTTACCTGATCAGATCCATAAAAAGGGATCCAACGACTACAATATCACTTTGTCCTTTCATTTTGTTTTCACTTGTCAGTTTAGTGACAGTATTCAAATGACTATTTTTTCTTCTCAGCGTCTTTCAAATTATTATTCTTTTGATTATCTTTAGTTGATTATATGTAATATAGAGGGTCAACATGCCGAGTTGTGGAAAATTCCTTTTTTGCTTGCCACTTGAAAATATGCAGGTGTGCTATAATGAATCCTAATACATTTTTGTACACATGTAAAGCTGTGTTGTAGGGTGGTGGTGTGAGCGATTTTGTGCGGTTATATAACTTTTATGTAATAAACTTGTATTAATTTCATTTCAATATAAGTATAAAGAAGATATTTTATTAAGAAACTTTGGTATCAACAATATTATTTTTCATTAGGTCCCTTCTCATGTTTTTTACACGAGGAGCAACTTTGTGTGTCCATGTGTGAGAATGGGCCACATACTTACCTACACAGTTACCGGCGGTGAGCAGAAAATAGAGAGCATTAGAGGTTTTGGTGCCCATGAAATCAGATGTTGAGCATAGGTGATCGATCAAGCACGAAGCACGTTGCTTATACAAAAATATATAGGTTTTTGTGCATATATAGCCTATATCGCTGCGTAAATAAGGCATCGATGTAGGTTTAAAAAAGTTGTATCTTATACTCGTATACAGATGTCATACCACATACTGCCTCTCCTTTCGGGTTGTCTGTTTACACGCTGGAAGCCGCAATGTGTAGCACGTTTCATTCTGGAAATAAATTTTATGTAATATGCAAGCAAGCAATGGACAGTGGGTCTAGATTCGGCAAGCAAGCATTCGTTGATATTGGTATTCACAAAGCTGCAAAATAATAATTACTACTGACTACACTAGTACTGTTTTTAGTAAGTCAAGTTCAACGTTTATCTCAGTTTCCGCAATGCATGTTAAACTACGTTTTGCCTCTTGTAATTTCCATCCCAAAATGTACCATATAAAATAATAATTACTACTGACTACACTAGTACTGTTTTTAGTAAGTCAAGTTCAACGTTTATCTCAGTTTCCGCAATGCATGTTAAACTACGTTTTGCCTCTTGTAATTTCCATCCTAAAATGTTCCATAAATAGATTTCTGATATTGCTGCTTGGAATGTATGCATAAATTATGAACAAAGTCAAATTCCTTCGCAGAAATTGGTTTTGAATGATTATTTTTTACCTTCATATTAAAGTCTGTCACACATTCGTATAAAACATAAACTAATTAAATTTCAACGCTGCAATCTACTATATGGTTTGCACGCAGAGTGCAGACTGGAGGCAAATTCTACTTCAGGAGATTGACGTATCCCTTGTCTAGTCTTATGAGCGCTAGCACCTTATTTTGGTTGATTTCAGAGAAACGCTTTGTAAATTACAATGCATACCTATATTCTTTATAATTATTCATAGTTTGGTGTTTTTTCATCTAATATGTCAACAGCGTCAATAATTTTCTGGTGATTGTAGCGTGCATTTTTAATTTACAGCATAATTCACACTAGTTGTATTCAGCATGCTCACTGCTCACACAATCTGTACTCTAGTCTGTACTACCTCGCAAGCATGTTAAAATGTCAAAAGATTGTATGTATTCGTTTAGAAATGCATAAACTACATTTTTAATATTTTGAACACAACACCAAAGCTCTCTCTCTGTCTCATTTGTATTCAACGAAATACGTATTTGACATCATTTTAAAAATTGCAGAAAAAGAACATTGACAAGTTAAAACGTTAAAAATTGTCAAGCAAAGTTGAATGTAAGGTAATTTAGAGGATTTACCTTTTTAAACCATAAAGCAAACTAGCTGTTAGTCTTTCTTTTCACGTACCCTTTAATTTAAGTAGAAAATTTTATCTCATAAAATTCAAACTGTTCTGCATACTTTATTGCATTACTTGCAAGCGGGGAGAGAAAAAATATAGCTCATTTTCATGATGATTATATCTACGCTCTACCTACTCATCCGACTCATCTTCCACACATCATTTTTATTTTAATATATAAACAATTCTTTGCGGAGGACAAGGAATTCCAAAGTAATAGCAAAAAAACACAAACTCCATTTTCCCATAAAGACATAAACGAGAAAGAATAAGTGTTTCAAGGAGGAATGAATGATATGAAATTACAATTCCTTTGTGATTGTCGAAACGTGTCATGTTTTCTTTATCATATTTTTTTCCTTCGGGCAAAAAGAAGAAAAACCGACCAAGCTTAGGATTATATATATTTTTTTTGTATGTCTTTTTTTACCTCATCATTTTATTTTCTCACTATCCGTTCAATTTTACTTTTTTTCTACACAGCAGTAAAAGTAAAAACTGTGTATTGTGTGCATGTGTGTCTATCTGCTTGTGTGCTTTTGCTTTTTTATAGAAACCTGCGAATAGGATGATAAAAAACACGTCGTAAAGGTTAAGTCTTTCCTTTTGTCAGGTACCCTTTCCCTCCATAATCCACATGGCAAGCGTGGTTGGATGGAGGAGGATACATGTAATAGATAAATGAATCTTTTCAAGGAAAGAATTCAATAGAGAAATATACAAGACAAGAACATGGACAAGAAGAAAGAGACATACACACGTATTCTACCACTCCCCATCTCCGTTTTTCAAGAACTGATTAAATTGATAATCAAATCAGAGTCAGAGTTATCCTTGACACCTTGTTCACTTATGTATTTTTTGCAGGGCGTCTGAAGTATGTCGTCGTAGCGAGTAAGGGAAGTAAGCATATANCCTTGTTCACTTATGTATTTTTTGCAGGGCGTCTGAAGTATGTCGTCGTAGCGAGTAAGGGAAGTAAGCATATAAAGGTTGTAAAAAGTCACTCTGAAAGTGTCGGCTGGAATCAGCTCAGACTTGGAGCAGCAGCAGTGTGAACATGTACACACTGGTAATAATATATATATGAAAAGGAATTTCAGCGAATGACGAAAACGTGGCAAGAACAGTTGATGATCATCTCCAATATCATCTCAACCGTGCCAGCGTGATCATCATCATCATCCTCTGTTTTATGAACATCACCGCATATGTTGACGGTAAGTATAACTCGGATTTTAGATCAGTTATTGTGTTTGATAAAAATAAGAAAAAACAAGAACAAGAAAACCTACCAATATATTTTTGGGTTGTTGTATATCGAAATGCCTTGTTATGACGAGTGATGTTTAGAAGAAAAAAAACTTTCATCTCTGTCAATGCAATATGGTGCATGCTATAAAGTTTATTATTGAAGAATCACGTGTATTGAAAGAAAGAAGAAAATGGGGTCGTTTTGTGTTACTTTTGTAAAAAAACAACAGTACATGGATTTTTTTTGGTTTTGGAGTAGGTACTTAATATTTGTGTCAAAGCTTTATTTATTTTATGTCATAAAACTTTTAGCTGTACCTACATATTTTCTCTCTAAAAAGCTGGCTTTCTATTTTGTTAGTTTATTTGCAAAACATTGGAGGATTGTGTGAATCGACAAGAGTAAGCTGCGAAAGGAAAGGTGTAAAAATAAACGAGAAAGGAAAAAAGTTACGTTCATAAACGTTAGAAAATATGAGAGTGTAATAAGTAGCCTGATATATACCTCTACTTTTGTATATTAAACGAGTGCAATTTGAGAGAACTGTAGTATTACACAAAAAAAATTTTTTTTTAGAATCATAACATCATCATCAACAACCACCAAAGAAAAAAGGAAAAGAATAAAGCGTATAATGTTAATGCATTTTCCCATGGAAGATCTCCTAATTACGAAAAGAAGAAAAAAAGAAGATGGAGGAAAGAATTAAGGGGGAAAAGGATAGATGGATGGATGGTTGTAGAATACGGTATGTATATAGTAGCAGATGGAAAGACAGAGAGAGAGAGAAAGTAAGTAAGAGAGAAACTGAGATTGAGAAAGCGCTTTTGAAGGCTAATTCATTACCACACTTGGGTACTTTTCTTCTACAAAGAAAAAGAAACCTTACCAAGAAAAAAAAACACGAATGTGCTTAGGTATTCTTGTATATACATTCTTTGTAAAGTCTTTCATTATGACATGACTACTCACATTCTCTCTTTCTCTTCCTTTCTTTCTTTGCTTTTTAAATATAAATATATATCGCGTGAAAACATGTTTTTCTTTTCTCACTTGTGTGTAGAATGTGTGCACTGTAATTTTTTTCTTCTCTCTCTCCCTCTCTCTCTCTCTGAAAATCTTCCACACAAACACTTTTGATGGTATGAATGGATGAGAGAAAAAAACAGACCGGATTGAGTAACTCCTTTTGAATTTTGAAAAAAAGCGAGATAAAAAAATTAAAGTAAAAAAATATGAGCTAAGCAAACTAATTTTTTTAGCCCGTGTTGAAGTATGCAATAGTATGACTGCTATGTGTAGTGTGTGCTATTTATAATGAGAATTATGTATTCAGCTAGTAGCGTAGCCAGCGATTGCAACAGCAAAAAAAAGAGGTGTGTGTGTGTGTTTTGTGTTGTAATTCTGTTTTTATGTAATATCGTAGAATGAAGATTGCCAAGAAGTTTCTGTCTGAAGGAAAAAGTTTTTTTGGATTTCCAGTGAAAAATGTCGAATGTCAGATCAGATAATACTGATGTTGTAAATAAGTATAGCTGATCTGCATAAAACCGACAGGAATGAGTTTTCAAAGAAGAAAGTACCATCTCATATATGCCCTTTAATAAGTTTATTCCTAAGAAATTAATTTTTAACACACTCTCTCTCTCAAATCCGTGTTGTTGCTAAAGTTGACTTTATTAAACATTGAGTACAGTACAATATGCTTAACTAACTAGCTATATATCATTGCACAACAACTCGTTGAAAGATTGTGTCTCAAAGAAAGCTCTTATATTCAGCACCAGCGCGCACACACACACACACGGTGTTGAATATTAGAGTTTCTAATACTTTTAGTTAGGCAACTTGTGCGAAACAAACTTGTGTTCATCATAAAACGAATAGCTATATAATATTCTGTACTACCCAAAATATTCCATCTGTCCAAGTGAGAAAAAAAAGCAACGCAAAACCAGTTGACGACAGACAGAAGAGTACTTTTCATTATTGCGTTTCTGAGAAAGTAAAAGAGGGAAAGTGAAATGACACTTTTGTTTCAAGAAAGGGGGCAAAAGAAGAATATAAAGTATCCAACAGGAACAAGTACCCACTTGTTCATTCTTCATTTATGCTGAATTACTATGCATTTAACTTTTTCTTTGAAAAGAGATGAGATGATGAAGCAATAAATGTACTCTGTTTTTCTCAACTTTTGCTTCTTTGCAGACAAAGAGAAATAAGTAATATGAGTGGGCTAGTTGAATGTGAAGAATTAGAAAAAGTCTCTCTCTCTCTATCCTCTGCTTTATTACACTTTCCAACAAATTTATGCAGAATATATAAATACTTTACTGGGATCATCATCATATTGTGAACAAGCAAGAACAAGCATGTCCGTGGAATGCCACCACCACCACCATACCACACAGTAATATGCAAAAGACATATGTTCATGTATATATTATGCGGCGTCTGCTTCCTCCTTACTTTCTGCGAGAGAATAATCATATATAGTCACGCTGAGCTAAATGCAAATTGTAAATTTATAGACGGACACATATGCATAATCATTACAAGTTAAAGTTACAACAAGTTGATGAGTTCAACATGATGACAAATTAAGTGGAAAAATGCTTTGTGCCAGGGAAAGTGTGAGTGACATCTCTCTCGCAATATACAGAATATGTATGTATATATATAGCATGCTGTTGTTGTTGACTTTTCCTCGAAATAAAAGTGGCGACACAGAAGAAGAAAAAGTTTTTTTTTATCGCGGATATCCCATTCTTCTTCTTCTGATGACGGACTCCAATTAGTACTTTATAACTTTTGTGGTCATTTGCTTATTTAGTCGTTATTCAACGTGCACTAACGTCAACAAAGCACTGTGGATGCATGTATTTTATACAGAATTTATACTATGTTATGAGCCATGAGGGTACGTTGCGGTATATTTTCATTCCATTTCAACATGACCATACTTTTCTTCCGTTTCTCTAAATGGACAGGATGTTGCCTATATTCTGTCTTGAATAAGTAAGCTAGTAATGGAAATACATAATGCATAACATTACACAAGGTCTGTCTGTACAAAAGGTATGTATGTATCTGTATGTATGTATATGTGCAAAAATGTTTTTGCTTGTTCAATGAGATTAAATTATTTTCCTCGTTTTTCCCTTTACTAAATAACTTTTTGAGCAAGTGCTACTTTCACATAATACAGCTTTGTTCTTGTCTTTCATCATTTAGCCAGTTTACTTTTTTTTACTTTTCCAACTACTGTATAGCATGAACGTTACAGATTATAGGATATGGGTGGTAAAATAACAAGATACGTTCAAATAGTACGTGTAAATGCGTAATAGTGACCGAGGCTCGTACTTTGTTTTATAGAAACAAGTTTGAGAAGAGAGTCAACAGGAACGCTTTCCCTAACCAAAAAAGTCTGTAAAAAACTTGGATCATTTTCCCTTTTTCTTTTTTGGCCCTTGTGATTTCTTTCTTGCTTTTACTTGGTTTCTTTTGTGCGTATCTGTAGGGCTTTACAAGAATGTTTTCTTAGAGAATGTAGCAAAAAGCGTGAAGAGCAGTAAGAATGATAATATTGAAGAAGCAGGCAAGCTGTTGGTTTTTGGTCATTCCTTTCAACAAAGAAAAATATGACTAGTTTTTTTGCACTATTTATGGTTTCTTGAATATTAAAGTAAGAAAGTGAAATAAAAAATTGATTCCCTGAAAAGAAAAAGACCTGGTAAAGTTATTGAAAGGTATTACTCAGATATAAAGTAGTATTATATATTTACTGCACAGAACGAAATTAAAGAGAATTATGAGCAAGTAAACAAGACGCTAGCAGTTAGGCAACTTCTAGCATTGCGAATAAAACGTACTCAAAGTCTACTATACTTTCTACTTTTGTGCATCACCTGACGTATTATACGTCATGCATAGTGAATACTGGGATAGCTGTCAATTTAGAGATAGTGATAATAGTATTTGAAAAGAAAACTTTGCTGACCACCCGAGCACCTTGGTAAAACAGTGAACATGAAAGTGAAAAATAACGATTAGGTTGGATTCACGTTCATTATCCACACCGTTTATCTTGCAGGCGGTCAACAACAACAACAATTATTGCACAAATGTACCGTTGATGCACAGACTATTTTTCCGCCTTTTTGTAATAATGCCAAAAATCCTTTTAAAAATTTACTACTTGTCTTCTAAGTCTTTGCTGACTCCGTACCGATTATATTTTTGTTTACGTACATACATAGGTAGTAAATGTGGTTGGTTGTGCCTACCTCGTTTGTGAACTCAGAGTCTATAATACAAGCAATTTCTATCAGTCATCAATTTAGAACGAGATTCCACGGACATTTCAAAATTATTAAAAAAGCAAACTAAATCGATTTTTTACAGAGTGAATGGCCTGATGTATTCCACAATAAATATAATATAACATCAGAGAAGTAAGTGACAGGTGATGATGATATCATGTCAGAAGCTTTCATAAAAAAATACTCCTTTATTGTTTGCTGCTCCTTGTCCGCCTACTTTCTTCTTACAGTGTACTACAGTGTCATGATAAGTGGATCTATCTCTGCTTAGAACTGATCTTACCTCTATCTCACCCACTTTTATTTTATTACACACCCTTGAATGTAAACTTTTGAAAGAAATTCATGTTAAATCATGTTTCTTACCAAGATCATCATCATCATCACCACCATTACATATTTCTAACACCTTTAACGCCTATTTCGTGTAAAGGAAAGGAACATATAATATCAAATTTTCAAGGTACACAATCTTTTCTTCCTCACTTCCTTCCTCGTTCACGTATCACCTTCTTTTCCCACAAAAGAAAAAAAAATAACCAATGAAGGAGAATATCAAGTCATTTTGATTGACTGAACCTTCCTCCTAATAAAATATGCATATTAGCCTAAAGATATGCGAAAAGGAAGGAAGAAACAACATAGCAGTTTATCCACACCATTATACCGTCGTCGTCTCGTCTTATAAACGTATCAATATTGAAAATCAGCTTGTCAATGTCAACGACGCGAGAAAAGAAAGCATTATTACTACCGATACTCCTATTGGAGTAGTTGTGTCTTGATGGTATATGTAGGTATATATATACAGAGTATATAGAGGTAATGTATAATATAAAGTTTATACTTTATACCTGACATGTGACAACTTCCAGCCACCAGTTTAACCTTCTCATGTTATTATTATGCATGAAGTAGTTTTTCACGAGCACCTCTGGAAATAAATACATTTTTTCCATTTTTCATACTATACTTGCATGCATGCGAGAGTGCGGTTTTTTCTCTCGCCACACTTTCTATAAGATAGACATAAATAACTCGTGTGGATAACAAAAGAAAAAAAAGTTTTTCCAAAAAAAATTTTGAAAGAGGGGGACAACAAACAACACAAGTTTTGGCCGAGGAGAGCAAAAGAGCATGCATTGAGGAAAACCAAATGTGCAAAAGTGGTAAATGGAATGTTCGTTGAGAGAAAAGGAGAGCCAATAATAAGAAAGTATAAATGTTGGAGAGAGAAAGAGAGGAGAAAGATCAGTAGGGTAAAAAACGATAGCGAAAAAAGGAGCAAGGAGAGAAGGGTTGGTTATTGGTTTGCTAGAGTGCACGGTGAAATTTTATATTTTTGCTAGGCTGCTTGAACCGATTGCAGATATTTTATCTCTCGTTCAGTGGAGAAGAGTGCAAGCAGTAGATTGAGGGCATGACATGTATTCCCTAATATATCACTTGACTTGCTCATGTTGTTTTTAAAAAGTATGTGTGCACAACTTGCCTCCTCCATGGCTAGTTGGAGAAAAGCGAGAACGAGCAAAGGGAGAGGGAGAACAAGTGGAGTTTTGCGACCAGAGAAAGATATCCCTTGAATATAAATAAAAAGTTGAAATTGATAGGTGGATGTGTAAACTAGTACCCGTTGTTGGTGGAGAAGAAGAAGCATCTGTCCATATCAGTGTTGGTGGTGGTATAGATATGTGCTTTTATGATTTGACTGGTCATATTGAAAAGGATAGGATATGACCGTACAAACAAGAGTGTAGGTATTTTGGGATCATCGCAAATCACAAAGATCAGATACAAAAGGGCCGGTGGGAACAGGAAAAGAGGAAGGAAGGAAGGCCATGGAAAAATTTGCAGGCAGGCAGACAAGCAGCTTTAGTCTAGAGACGGAGATCGGTGTGCATATATAGGTATGTACACAATGTGATTATAAATATATGACTATTGTGTGTATACCTAGCTCAGTTCTCCATTTGATGAGAGACGAGTAGCAAAATAAAAATTATGTTTTTGTGGAGGATCCAGTTTGAAATTGGAATGGATGATGGAGGAATAAAAGGAGGTGAAGTGAAGGACACATACACACATGCTATATGGCACTGGATCGCCATAGATTATCAGAGGGATGCAAAAAAGTGAAATTCCCATGCTCAGAGTACAAAGCAACATTTTAACTCAAACTGCCACTACCACTACCACCGACTCGGTCGCCTTTTTCCGCTGTTTCAATATTATTTATAGAGGAACAGGGAATATAAGTAGGGAGAAAGAGAAGCAAGAGTGTGTTGGAGTAAAAGTCCTTTCTCCAATGATGATGACAAATAATAACTTGAAAATGCTTTTGTTGCCATTACTTGCTGCAGACTACTGCATATAAGGTAGGCACATATTGGAAAAAAATTACCTTAGAAAGTTGAGTGGGAGGGAGAACGAGTAAGTTGGATTGAAAGTAAGGCGAAAGAAAAGATTATAAGCATTTCATGGGAAAAACTAAACTTTTTTCTCAGCGATTTCTTAACAAAGATCTCGAGAATGCAGAAAACCAGCAACTTAACAAAAGAATGGACGCAGTCATGAAAATAAGTAGGTTAAATTGTTAGCGTTTATGCATCAAAGGCTATTTTAACATTTAAAAAAGGCTCACAAGTAAGGTTGACACAATAATTTTTTTCCTGGAATTCTTTGGAATAATTTGTAAATAAAGTAGCTAATATATACCACACGGAATACTGAAGCCAAAAAAAATTCAATAATGCTGCCCAGAAATTGTTGAGCATTATAAATACAAGGTGTGAATAAGAAAATTGGTGAACTTAGAAAACCTATGTTCGGTAGTACTTATTTTCCAATTCCAAACCTCCAGAAAAATGTTCGGTTTAGGAAGGATGTCTAGCTTGAATGAATGAATGATTGAGAGAACGTGATCAACAGAAATTGCAATTTAAAACGAAGCTCGGGCATGCTTTCATTTTTCTTCGTGTTTTTTTTCTTTCTCTCACTCTCTCTCTCTTGGGCTTTACATGTTCAAACTTCAAACTATCAACGGTCAAAAAAATAACGGCTACGTGAACAACAGAAATGAAGATATAAAAAATAACTCTCCAAGGCTGTAGCAAGTAGAAAGAGAGAGAGAGAGAGTACAAAACGATCAGTAGGAAGAAAAAGTGAAATGAAATAGGGACAGGACTTTTTTCACAAGTGATATTGAAAAATGGTG
>JAHZMT010001860.1:0-33518 GCA_027743785.1 Sinhomidia bicolor | reverse complement strand
ATCATTTTGAATAGCTTGATTTTCCGATAATTCTGATAACAACTGAGTTATGTGAAACACCTCATTAGCCTTTTTAGACTGACTATCTAAAAGCAACAACACATGAAATAAATAATCCACTAAATATCTTTCCAAGGTCAGTAAGTCACCAAAACGATTCTTTTGTGAAATTTCATGGTTAAGTTTCGAGATAATTTCGACAATTAAGCTGGCTTCATCCATTGAGAATGAAGATTTTCGAACATCTATTAAGGGTATTAAAATAGACAAATTTTCTTGCAAAACCACAGACAGCTTATGTCGTATTGGGTATTGTTTAAGTCCCTCTGATTTAACTAAACGAAGAATGTTTCTCCAGATAAGCAATGGTTCATCAGAATACGAACTGCGGTATTTTGATTGAGTTGAAGACAATCCTGACTTGACCGCCAGAATTTTTAAACTGTCTTGTAACACTGTAGCATACTTTAACTCTAAAGTAGCAATAAGATTCATTAAATGCCACAGGTGTTTATCCTCTGTGGCAAATCTAAGATAGTGACAGGCAGCAGCTACTCCGATAGCAGGGCCATCGTATAATGCTAGCAGTTTTACAAATTCCTTTGCAGTTCGACACACCTGAGCATCCATATCCGTTAGAAATCTCATCAAAAGAAAATGATTTTCCTTGAGGGCCGAAATACACGGAAAATCTTTCCTTCCAGTATCTGACTCAAAGAGTAAACTGGATATTTCGGAAGTAAAATGATCTAGAAGAGTACAATTAGACGTGTTAAATTAAATGTCTTTAACAAAATATACTAAACTCCATTCAATAAACTGTTAAATAAGCAATACAATACGTCATAATGACATGCCTAATAGTACACGAGCTTTTTGACCAACGCTGCCAGACCAAGCCTTGCACCCACTCATGAGTATTTCCAGAGCTTTTGGACCCCTTGTGCTCTTCAAAATGAGATGGGTTACAAGTGCTACTACGGCTCGGTCCTGTCCTCCAAAGTGCATTTGTATCCATCGAGGTACCAGATACATTAGTTTGTCCAAAGCCTCACCTTTAACTGTTGTGAGTAATATTAAAAATAAATAATTTAGGCACCTAATGCCGTAATTTTAGTATTAAAAAAATTAAAATAGATATAATAATTTGGTATACTTTTTGGTAATGTGCTATCCATTAAGACGTCAAGCAAAGCAACCGAAGATGAACACAATTGCAACAGATACGGAATTGAAAAAGTTTCAGTACTCCGACCTGTCACTTGACCTCCAGAAAGAGCATCCTGAAAAATGTAAATTGTTACTTTTCGTCTCGAAATTCAGTTTAATAATAATGGTAACAAATATATTGCTAAATATGTGTTTTTTGTATTATACCTCTATAGTTTGATGAAAAGCATGTTGCACTTCTTTGGCATGTGTTGTAACTAAATGGCCCAAAATACCAGCCACCGAACTCAATTTAGAAATGGTTGGTGGGTTTGAAGAAAAGTGTTGAAGTCCAAGAGCTAATACTTTGCTTACAATAGTTTGCGGATATGAATTGCCAACATGTGCCACCACCCAATCAAAATGTGGGCTGTGGGTAGCACTAGTATCTGTAAAAGTCAATTATACAAAGCATTACTAAGCGCATTGCATCCAACAAACAGACCTAGCAAGTTAACTTGTATGTTCCTTCTTTCTTACCTAATAGTGCAGAAATAAAAGCATCCTCATTGGCATGATCTTTACAAGTCAAAGATCGTGACGTTAAATCTAATAAGCTCTGTACTGATTTACACCCCATCCAAATTTGTATAACTTCATTTACACTTTGACAATGACCAAACACAGTTTTGCTGGAGAACTGGGAAGATAGCTGCCCCAGTAAATGCAACGTCCACTGTGACAATATTGGTGCCCATATCCGTCCGCAGGATTCCAAATATAAGATAAATGCATTGTGAATATCTTCCAAGAGAAGCACCTCCTCTTCTGCATACTTAATTTGAGCGGAGTTCTATAACATTCCAAAAAAGTATTATTAAAAATTCTTAAAATGCGTTCAGTATTTAATTTACAGTTGACTGAAATTGATGCTTTAAACAGTAATTTGGTAAAAGTACTAACAGTTAAATCCACAGCTTGCGACATGTACTCCTTTACAAAATCTTCATAAACTGTAGAAATATATTCAAAAACTGAATCCCGAGCACATGGCAGATGTCGAAGTAAATACATCCCAGAATGCACCATCTCCTTCATCTGCTTCGCCGAAAATTGATGACCCAACGCATGCGACTGAGAGTTCACAAACTTTTCAAAATCCACCTTCAGTTCTTCAATAGTAGGTGATTTTGGAAATTTGTCTAAAAACGCCATTTTGTCCTCTTACAGGTCCTCAATCTATCCGCAAACTTAAAAGTGCTGTTGTGAGCACTAAATACTTGATGGTGATGCAACTCTAAAAAGATAGGGAATTATTGCACAACTTTTCAATACTTCAATATTATAGTTACAGTTATTATTATTATTACCAACAAATGAAGATTTTAAAACATCCTCACCAGGACAAACCACGTCTTCAATTTATTTTAGCCTGTTCAAAAACACTCAATCCACTAAAACCCACTTCTCATACCATCCATTATCACTAATTTAAAAGCACTATATTTATTTTTTAAATAAAAATATACTAAAGCACTAGTTAGAAACTAGAAACTATTAACCACTGCACAGCACAGACAGATTGATACAAATGACAAACTACAAATTCTACAAAACGTGAAGTTTAAGTAAACATCACAGAAAGCAGCATAATATAGCATTAGCTTAGCATCAACAAAACCCACTCTTGAGTGTAGAGTACACATTCATTTCACATATGATCTCTTGCATGGCTCATCTATCTTGTCTTTGAGCCTTTGAGCATCCAGCAAAAAGTTGTAACTCTGCAGCATCATAAATAACCATAATGGTCCCTGTCCCTTAAGCTATTAAATAAATCGTTAGTTTCATTATCATTGATACTGCTTATTGTGCTGCAGCAATTTGTATTCCGTTATTCAGTAAGCATGGAATGGAGTCACTCACTTTTATGTTGTTGCATTGCAATGTTGCAGTGCTGCTGGGTATGATTTATACCGTTAGTTTTGCAGACTAGTCCTGCATTTAAGGAAAGGAAAGGTTCTGAAAGGAAACGTATGCTCAGTGCAAGTTTTTCAAAGCCGTGAAATGATTATGCTTCTTTCTAGGGCCCAGAATCTGGGGTATGTCCTTAAATAAAACATTTCGTTTTTATTTACATACATTTGAAGAAACTCTTTGATAATTTCCGTACTCTCAGAGAACTTTCACTCAATTAAATTACGTTATTGCTTTCACCCAACGATCTTTAAAATCCTTGCTTTCACCATTGAAACTGTAGTAAGATGCCAAAGTCAGATGAAAAATCGATGGATTTTATTATTTTAAGATACACTGTTGACCTTAAATAGTGTCATTCATGCTAGAATGGAAGATATGTACCATTATGTAACTATTAAAACGATCAATTAATATTCCAGAAAAACTAAAGCATTTAGACATTTTGTAACATTCCACATTTGTGACATTGATGATGGATAGAAATGGAAGTACTCCCGTACGGAAACGCTGGCCAGAAGAATCTCGGACAAGCTCTAGGATGAACATCAACAAATCTCAGCCCTCTAGTAAATCCCGAATACCCGTCAAAAAGGACACTACGAAAAAACCCGTTCAACACAAGCCCCGTTCCCGTCGTGAATCTGCCCATTGCAAGATTATTCGAGTGGAGGATGTTATGAAGCATCCTAGGTCAATCCCATCATTTTCAAGTTTTATGCAGACGGATTCGATGATTCGTAATTTTTCTGATAGCAATGACATTACACAGCATACAACTACTAGTCAACAAGAAGTACAACAGTATGCAATCGTCGCACCCAAGTTCTCTATATGCGCAGCAAATTTTCCCAATATTTCCAACGAACGCTCTGTATGTTCCATTTCTGCCAGGAGCAGACAGCGAACACCAGTGGCTGAAAAGATATCATCGCCGACGTCAAATTGTCAGTTTGAAGCATGGCAATCACATCCTTCAAATGAAACTGATTCTCAAACAAATGGTATGGCTTTTAATTAAAAAAACTGTCATCGCCCCAAAATGTACAAACGTTGACAATATGTCCTCGCCACCTTTACAGGCAATCATCACCCTATGTCCGCCGAGAATGAAAGTAGCATTCAAGCTGATCCCAGAGACCGAGCCATAATTATTATTACAACTCCCTTAACAAGCACACAGGAAAACCCCAGAGTTGCTGCACTAGGAAGATCTAATACTGCACAAGTGCAGAATATGGAGCATGGCAGAAAGCACAATGAAGAAATGTCAATAAAAAGTGGGCGCAGTCCTTCAACCAAACCAATAGCACTGCCTAACAGGAATCAAACTTGGAAATACGACAAGTGCATTCCTCCTACAGGAGTCATGGTTCAGAAAAAAGACTATCGAGTCTGTCAGAGTCAAAAACCTTCCTCAAGAACGTATGAAAATATTTTTTACAGGAGAAAATCTTTCTGTGGGAGCAGCGGAAACGGCGCTACACAACCTACAGCACCTGCCCGTTCTTCCAATAGTAATGATCATAACAACAATAATAATCTAAATGACAATGTTTATGGAGATGATGCACGTTTCCAGCAGCAAGCACACTATACAAAAATAGTTACGGAGACTAATTATGAAGAATATGAAGAAGAGGTCAGTAGTAGTAGCAGTGTGGATCGTAATCGACGTAAAAGCAAAGAGAGCAAACAGGGAAGTGTTGGTAAAGGCAGGACGAAAAAGCCAAAGGTAACCATTGATGAGAAACTCGACACAAGGGTCATTTCTCCAACGTCGTCTACGTCATCATGTCACAGTGATGCCATACACAAAAAGGAAGACAGCCACGAAGATGTGAAAGTGGCAAGAAAAAGCAGAAGTAGCAGTCCAGACAAACGTATGATTTTGCCTAAGAGTAAGAGTAGTGGTCAACTGCTTTTGTCAGATTCCGAACTTGACAAAGTTGATAGTGATGCTCATGATGATGATGAATGTAGTGGAATGGAGAAAGCGATTGAAAGCAATGAAAGGAGAACAAGTGAAATTTGCCAGTAAATACATACAAATTAGTCGCAAGTGTCTATAGAATTTTATCTTTTTTAATGTTATAGTATATTTTTCAAATGTTTAATTTTCCAAGAACATGCAAGGTGTATAAAGATTTGCTTTCTCAAAGTGAAGCCACTCAAAGTTATCTTACACAGATGTTAGTTCTAAAGGATGTAAGATGAATGAATATTATTTTTAATATACGCATATGAAATTATTATAATTACGAGCGCTTTGTCTCAAAAATTAATCAAACGTTAAATTGTATAGAAAGAACTTGAAATAAGTAGTGGAAGGCCTGGAGGAAAACTTCCTTCTTGGGTCCATGTGCTGGTAAGAATTATATTACATAACATGCTAAAATTATATATCCGTAATCTTGAGTGATATATGTATGTATGTACATATATAATGTGTGTAAGCAAGTGCTAAACTTTCACATTTCCCCACAACAGGTTGTTATACGCACTTTTGCTTGTTATAAGTTTGCCAAATGCTTTTCTTTTGCTGTTCTTCCTGTAGAATAACGACGAAAATGGAACTTTCACTTCTACTGAAAATCCACGTGCAATTCATGTCCCAAAGTTTGACTTGGACGAGTTCATTCGGAAATACTCAATAGTGTGGGATTAGTATTAATATATACAGTAAATGGAGTACACAACGTAATGGATATTGTATATAATTCATTTTAAAACCTACATCTTACATATTAGATCAATACAAAATAAGTAAACTTTATCTCTCTCGCTTTCTTACTGTGATTTTCTGTCATCAACTTAAAATTCAATTTATAAATGTGAATGTGATTTCAACCGTAGGAGCCCATTCAATCGAAAATACAATGCACTTGTTCATACTAATATATAATATATTATATGCTGTAAATATATGTACTGCCTGTCTTCTCCTAAACCTACATTACGAAGAAACCAACTACGTACGACGCACTAACTAACTAAATGGAATATATAGTTAACCTGTATGAAAAAATCTACCTAAACTTTTCCTAACGACTATTATATAACCTATTTCCTGTATTTTAATCCAGATATACGTAAATGGATCTATCTATTCACAAATACTCAATACTCTGTTTAAATGCCTTCTATATGCAGTTATATATATGTACAATAGAAAAACTGACCTAATCACAAAAACATGTAGGTAATAATAATAATAATATTAATAATAATATTTAAATCCCTGCGTAATAACTGATTCCACAGAATGGTTAATAATTCCCTTCCCTCCTAATATAGTTTTCTCTATCTTATAACGACTTCCAGTCCAGAATGTACCTCGCGCCTCACAGTTTGGTAGTTGGGTGAGGTTAAACTACCACAGTCAATCACGTGCTCGCTCCTCCAATCTGATTATTTCACAGTGGGAGTCCGACGGATGATGATCGGCGTCAGGGGGCTTGAGGAACCAATGTTTGCAAAACTTAGTGTGTATGTTCCGTTTCCATTTGGGGTGTGACATACATAATTACCTTGGATGTTGGTGATTGTCCCGAGTTCCAGGGCGTCTTCCCGCTTCACCTGAATTTGACTTTTAGATTCGATGGAGCGCTGCAAAAAATTTAGTAAAAGATGATGATAAATAAATGAGGTCAACGATCAAACTTTATTTTTGAAAACAAACAAAATGAACAAATGTTTACTTGTAGTGCAGCATGGACTTGTGAGACGGTTGTTACAACTGGGGTAACAACTGCTGTTGCCCCTTCTAACGTAGAATCTGAGGAATTTGTGCGAGATCTACGAGCCTGTACCTACATAAAACAAGGAATATTTTAGTTACTGAAATACTTTTAAACTATAAAACACTAAATAATAAATGTAGACATTGCGAGTAGCTGTTAAACTGTTGCATACCTGTGCAGGCGTTAGAGGGGTAGCAGGTTCAGAGAAATCCTCATCTTCATCGTCGTCCGAGACTCCAGCTCCAGAGTAATCACGCTTCAATTCGCCCTTTTCGATGAGCTCAAGATTTTCTGTAAAAATTGTCATTTTGTTAATATGCCGGCTAAATAGGGAAAGTAAAATTCCTTTTAATTTTGTCGTTTTGATAATACTTACCAGGATCTGACATTGCTCGTCGAATTGCGAGGGGATCTTTACGAGACCATTTTTGAACCTCTTCATCCATTTTGTGAATCTTTGCTGGATTAAGAGCCCATAAGCACCCTTTTCTAGCGCCATTATTTCCTGGCTTTTCAATCTTTTCAAAACACTTATTTAAACTGAGGTTGTGTCGAACAGAATTTTTCCAACCGCTTGGCGCACTTTTGAAGTATGGAAAGTGATCACTGTAAAGAGAGAAAACACAGTCAATAAAGTATACAAATTTTTAACTTGTGGAGTAGAGGAGACCAACAAAAATGCAGTCGAGCGACTCGTGGTTTTTGTCAGTTGTACATAAATACTATTAAAAACCTTAATACAACTTACCACATAAACTTGTAAATTTCCGAAACGGGCAAACTGCCAGTCTTAGAATTTTTCAGTGCCATTGCAATCAAACATGAATACGAGAAAGCTGGTTTTGGGTAAATTTTTCCATCTGTGTGCGGTTTGGGCTCATGGTGCTTTTGCTTTCGTTTCTTTGTCGGAGGTCCCTCAACAATTGTATGAGATCCTACTTGAGTAGTAATAAATTGAGGCTCATCGAAGTCAGGCTCTGGAGATGGAGTTCTGGACACGATGGCATCAGGAATTATCCATGCTGCAACACTCCCTTGCATCAATTCACTCTCACTCTCTTCCTCATCGGTGGCCAAGCATTCAGGGTCAGTCTCACTGCCAATTGATGAGGATCCAGTTGAGCCAATTGATGCCGGTATGACACTTGATGGGTCCACCTGAGAGAAAACAAGAAATGATGTTGGAAATCAGTTTAGCTCTTCATCGGAGGATACAGGCAATATTATTAGCAAAAATACAAAAGCAATCAGGCAAAGCAATATGAATGAAAAAGAATATATTAGTTATTTGGATCGTTGACACCCAAAACCACTCGTCTACACATTTTACACCAGATACCTCCTTTCTACCAGAAAGTTGCTTCTTCCACATATCAATGCTCAGCGTTTTACGGTATTCCTGAACATAATTTTCCAACACTGGATCTGCCAAAACAGGCTCGAAACGAGCACAAAACGAACTGTGGTACATTTTAACATTTCGTTTTTTAGATGACACCATGAACCCTCCGTCTGTTGCTCTATGAAGTGAATGTCCCATTGAACGCAACTTGTCGGCAATCTTCCGAGGAATAAATTGCTCGTTAAAATCTGGCAAAATCTTGTCTTCAAGAATAGCTTGCTGCATGATTTCTTTAAAGGTTAAATTTGCAAATCTGGGATGCTTTCTGTTGAGCTTTTCACGGGACATATAACGCGGTCTATACGAGGCTGCAGTCACATCCACAGACTGTTTGACTTTTTGCATAATCTTTGCATTCTCAACCTGAATCTTAAATGATTCATCCTCCTCGTCAGATGAAATACAGACAACCTCATCTTCTGGCTCAGGAATATCATCCAGAAGCCCATCATCATCGTCGTCGTCATCAGTAATTTCAATTATTATCGGCTCTTCCTTAGACGATTCAGGTACAGTTTTAAACACAGTCACAGAAGGTTTGGGGGAAGCACTACCTTTAACTTCCACCGCAGACGATGTTTTACTTGGCGGTGGAGAATAAGGAACCTTAAAATTGTTTTCTTTTGCAACACTAACTGACTCAACTGACACTGAAGGTGACTCGGAAATATTTTCTGACTCTATTTCGCTACAAATTTGACTAGGACAATTTGAGGCATCTTTAGAAATTGCTACACTTTCCTCACCTGCTTTCTCACTACTACTACTGCTTTCGAGAATTTCTTCATTTTCTGACTGTGCTTGTGAATGAACAACAGCTTCTGCAGAAACATTCGCAGATGACATGTCATTATCTGGATGCTGATTGATTACAAGAGAAGGAGGAACATTTTCAGCACTAACACTAATTTGTACATCTGTTGTTGTTACTTGCTCCTCAATATTACCCGGAGCTGAGTTAAGGTCAACTTTATTATCACCGGTGGTATCTTGTTGAGAATCAATTACAATGTTTTCTGCCGCCTGATCTATCTCCTCCACTTGCTCTTGTGCGAGTGTTTCTGGAGCTGGTGGAAGTGAAGTTAAAATTTCGTTTTCACCTGCTTCAGCTATAATTTCCTCTTCCTGAACACTTTCCACAACAACATGAACATTTCCCTCCATCACATCCATATTTTCCAAAACCTGCCCTTGATCATTTGTACTATTCACCTCCACTGCATGACTACTTCTCAGCAGTTCCTGCTGCTGATGAGCATGCAACTGAGCAAGAATCTCTTCTTCTGTAATATTTACTGGTAATTGCCCATCTACCAATTGCATAGGCTGCCCCTCCTCCAAGAACCCTATCACTTCAACCCCACTACCATCTGCACTTAGTCCCTCCAAAGTTCTAAACACCATGTTTGAGCCTTGCTCAATTGGAATAACATCGACAACGTCATCAGACGACATGACTGCAACAGCACCAGGCTGATGAGGGTGCACATAATAATTTTCACCTCCCTCAACAACGCCTTCCTCCATCGCCAAAAAGTTTACGTTATTCCAATCCATAGCTGTCTGCCTAATTAAATGAGACAATGTACTATGAAAATTTGAATTTTTTCCAAGAATGTTTGTTAAACTGAAAATTGAATATTACTATGTTCCAAAACATTCCGCTTACCAACACTGTTAAACCTCCAAAAATAATCAGAATTCCAATCAGACTATCATTATTACCGTCACGAACACATTGCAGCAGTGCCGAACACCAACTAACAAACCATCAACTTAACTTGTAAGCAACAACTTGTTTAAAACAATTCAAACACAGAATTCAACCGCTTAGGACAAAACCCAGCTTTAAAACTATCAAATTTGATTTTTTGAAAACACAAATTTCACGTTTCACAAACTGGAAACTTAAGCACAACAATTCATCTGTAAATTTTTAGTCCTTCGAAATGTTTAAAAACAAATTTACAAACAAACAAAACACAACGCGTCTTGTAAGACGAATGTGCAGATAGACCAAACGAACAGAGAGGAATGAGAGAATCTGCCACAACATGTGGATCTCTACATCAAGCTATTTGTATCCACATCCAAACAAAATACGAATATCCATACCCAAGCCACGGAATAATATTGTAATATTATTCCGTGCCCAAGCTATCCCACAGAAATGCCAAGTCTCCAAAAAATTACGTTTTTGTACGCATGCTGGCGCTGTTGTGGTTGCTTCAGCTTATCGAATGAACAAAGGATGAAGAAACCATAATGTCTCTAAGATAGTCAGTCTAGTCACTGTACCTAACATGTACTTTTAAGGTGCATGGAAAAAAGGTACTTGGTATTTACTTTTTTTGAATTTATTTCCCAAAAGTTAAAAAATATATTTATAACTTTTAAAGTTAAAGCTGTGCCATGCAGTAACAGTTGGTTTATTTTTAATATAAGTAAGTATTTTTGATATAAATAGAGAAAAAAATTAAAATTATTTTTCTACAGTCTCATCATCATCATTATCGTAATTCTAAAACTGCAAAGCATAGGGAGAATTATAAAACCCATAATAATAATAATAACGCAGGTCTTTTTATGTTTAAATTTAAACTGGTGGAAAACGTTAGCGTTACATATTCATCATAAATTGCCATCATAATCATTAAAATGTCTCATCATCAGCATGTGTAGAGAGACAAAGGAAAATTTATCTGTTTTTTTTTTCGTATCCACTAGGCAGGCAGCACTTATATTCAGCATTTGAACAAGCACAAAAACAAGTCTACAACAATAAGCAACCCTTTCGTCTCACACGTAAGGCATTGTCAGCATTGTTCGTTCGCTCGGTGTGTACCTATACCTTTCATGAACAATCAAACGTTCATTGTACCTTTTACAAACACCAGAGTATCCACAACACATACATATATGCACACAGCTCTACTAACTACAACAACACCCCAAGAACAAACGACCAGTTTAATGGAACCGTATCCTGTTCGTATGGAGTGCAACCTAACCCCTCCACAATATCCTTCCAACCCCCAAACTAAAATTTCTCTTTTTACCAGCACACCCGATCGAATAGTGAAACTTCACCAACCCCCTTCTCTTCGTCCTTTTCTCATTTTCTTTTACCACCTCCACTTTGCTCGTCGTGATGTACAAAAACTTTTTTCCCTGTATACCGGTAACATACATACATTTCGGCTTGAAACACGTTATTTATCCCAAACAAAACTCTTCACAAGCTATATTATAAATATATATGTATATTGTATATACATACAAACGTACTCCGCAAAGGACAATATATACATATTATGTATGCACTATACAAACACAGCAAAATTTTATGTCTGTAACGTGTACATTCATTTATTTGATAAACGAGTATATATAGTGGACTTCTAAAACAGGGAAAATGTCTCAAACCCCCTCTTTTATCCGACTCTGGTTCGTTCCTTCGCCGCTGCATGATATGCAGCTTGAACTGAAAGAAGAGGAGGGCAGCGAAGCAAAGCGAACAAACGATCAGCAGCAGCGAAGAACAACTTCCATGCAACAACATTGAACGTCAGACAAGGCTGTCCGAAAAAAATATAACTATGCCTATACGCTGTGTACCTACACGCTTATCTTATAAATATAATTTTTCATCAAAGAAGTATTATTATTACAACACTGCTCTGCTATTACTAATAAAAAATGAAATGCAGCAGCGGCACAGCGTTTTTGTCCAAAAAAATCTTCCCATAGGTATATATCAGGAATATACATACATTCATGCATAAATATTTATTCACAACGTGATCTTTACAATATCATATCACGGTGATGATGATGATATATGGATAAACTCAAAGAGCATTCATAGCAGCACCATCATCGTCATTTTCGTCTTTTTTTTCAACCCAAGTAATTTTTTTTCAGAGAGAGCGAGAGCTCAATGAACGTTCCAAGGATACTCTCCAACAAAGTTAGTTGCAGCGTACGTACACACACACACACGGGCAGCGACGAAAGAAATTTTTTATATATTATATCACCTAACAAAATTTCTTTCTTTTTGTAAGTAAAATAAAACGAAAAAGACAAAAAAAATTAACAGACCACCTTCTTTTTATGTACTTTAGCTTAATAAATAGTTTGCATGCTGTATAGTTAGAGATGATGATGATGCACTTGCCACTTGCTTCTTTTTTGAAAATTTTCTTTGTCAAAAAAGGAGCAATATACTGGAAACCAACGTGAGTTTGTAGGATCCTTTTATGATGGCGCAGCAGCGTACGCCAACGCTTCTGCTACTATTATTATACGTGACAGCATTATTATTATTATTATAAACTATGGTGCATTCCTGAAATTTTACTTACTTAAATTGAAAGTTCATAAAACTATTTTTATTTAATAGGTAAATGCTTTATGGAACTTTTACAAAATACAATTTCATCCATAATTCAGGATAATATAGTAGTAGTCTCTTTTTTTTCTCTCTCACGATAATGATGATGATAAAAAGCCCACAAACCATTTCTTAGTACCATCATCATATTATCTTGATGATGATCATTACGATATTGCATAATAGGTACGTATTTTTATGTTGATTTAAACCTGCTACAAATGCATACCTGTCGGTCTAGAGGAATATTTTTTCGTGATGACTACGCTACGTTTCTGGTGCTGCTTTGGAGGGAGAGAGATTCTCTTTTCGAGCACGTTTAAGTCTACGATTTCTCTAAAAATGTTTACCATTTTTCTTCCCTCCATCCACATTACTACCATTTTTACTACGAGCTTCTACTACTACTACTACCACTACTAATAGTAGTGGTTTTTTCTCTTTTCCCTTCTGACTGACTCCGACGTAAAAGCTCAAGTTGGTCGACCGACAGAATCGAGCCACAATGGAAACTTCATTGTAAATCATCATCATCATCAAAAACGTTGTTTGGTGGAGAGAGATTGATGCATGGCAAATGGCAAAAAATCATCATCATCGTGTATTCAACAGAACAGCAGCATAAGTAATCATTGCCAACACCTAATCTTTAATCATCACCTTCAAAAGCCCAAAGTCTTTACACTTCTTTTTTTTCTTTCAGTGGTTGTCAGCGTCGTCACTCACAATGTCCTTTTATGCTTCTTTGTTCTCTTTTTCATGCATTTTTTTTTCTTCTTTTACTGAAGAGATTTTGTACAAACTCTTTATTATTTTTTTGTATATCGCATCTCCTCCATGAAAATGACTTGTGCGAGTGAATAAGCCAGCGTACTAGAAAAAAAAGATGTGCTGGTACGATGTGATTATATGTAACTTCAACTTCATGAATCATGATTTTTTTATAACTCTACCACCACCACCACTCCTCCTCCTCTCTGGACGTCTTTGTCTCGCTCAATAAGCACTGTATGACTAAACATATGAGCATGCATTACACATTTTGCTGATTACCATTATATCATCTTATATGTATATGTTTTGTATTTTTCACAACTACCTTAAACATAGAAGAAGAAAAAGACTAGTAGTCATACTCAGAAAAGAATCACAGCAGTTTTTTAAACTTGAACACACCACAGGTAAGAACTTTATCTTTCGAGCTGTTTCCTTTTAGTAGCAATTTTTTTATCGTGGTTGGTTGAGTCGGTGGTTTAAATAAAATACCTCAGTCTACAACATGCATGTACCTACCAATATCTCACGATCACATTTTTTTTATCCATTTGAGTTAATTTTGTGTAATGGAGACTGGAAGTGGAAGTTGAAAGAGGGATGCAATTAAAATATAATAAAACTGCAAAGAAGTATCAGATTAGTGTACAAGAACAACAGTAAGTAGATAGATAGGTAGGTAGGTATATTTTTATGCATGTGTGTTGTACATTTATAGATGTATTATTCTTAAGTCATCCTCTTGATGATGATGAGGATGCTGAAGAGAAGCATTGTAAAAAAATACCCTACTACATATCTTGATCATATTATCGTTATCATTCTGTCACATCCTGTCTTCTCGACTTTTTCTTTATTTAACTGAACACTTTTTTTCCAATTTTGTTAAGCATAGTAGAGTAGTAATTTTGAAGAAAACAACTCATCCTCTCTTTATTCTCGGACAAAGTCAACCAAGCAAAACGGAAGGCAGAGAGTTGTTTGTACGTTAAACGTTGCATTGGTTGGATGCGTCTATAAGTAATGGTAAAAGTTTCTCATAAAAACGCTGTGCTGTATTTTTACTACTACTATTACTAGTTAGCTCTGCTTTCATTTTTTTTCGTCGTCGTCGTGTGTGAGTAGATGCAAGTAGAAAAAATGTGTAAATATCATAATATTTATTTTGTTGTAAATATTTTCCACAATTTCCTGATTATCTTTTCCTATATATGATATGATGATAGGAGGTAGAGCTATCAGGGTGTTTTTTAAAATCACTGACGTTTACATGGTACGTTAGAGTTCATTAAGAGTGCTTTTACCCTAGCCGACCTTAATTGTGTGTTTAACTTGATGGTAAATATTGTAACGGATGTCTCTGTCCAAGTGCCTTTTACAAGGAAGAATATAATATGAGTATTTCATTCAACCATATATGTTATTGGGCGGAAAAAAAGTTTGGAAGTAAATATGCGAGTCAAAGTACATACAGGAAAACCGGAGAGTAAACATATTTTTTTCTCTTTTGGAAATAACAAAATCTTTCATGTCATGAAAAAAAAATTGTGAATAAGGCCAATGTTCTTTCTTTTTTTTACTTTCAAGCTTTTGATGAGTAAGAAGGGTGAGTGTGCAAATTAGTAGTGGTCTGCAGTTCATTTTGCACTGCTCTTTGTATTAAATTGGGGCTTTACTTGATTTCTCATCTAATTATATTTCTCTTCAAAATGCAAGACAAGATTCTCATGGGTTTTTCAAATTCGAAAAAATGAATATATTATTTACAATATTTCATAAGTAAAATTAAACAACCAAATAATAAAATGCATTTTGACTTAATCCGTTTTCTATGTTCCATTTGTTGCAGCTTGTAGCTTACAGAAATGTAAATCATAAAAGTAAATTTAAAATGACCAGAGATCATATAGATGGTCTCTTTTACATGCATCTGTGTGTATGTATTGTATATTCATTCAAGTACTATCGTGATTCACGTCATACTGCTGGTGTAATTTATTTACTATTCTTGTAAAAATAAATGAAAGTATAACGAAAGAGAATATATAATTCGGCAGTTTTGCATCAATAAGCTGTACAAACATGCAATGAGTACTCCAACCTTTTAAAAACAATATGCTACATACTTACAAATGTATGTAAATTTCTGCTCGCTCAGCAGTAGCAGCGCAGCGTCGTGCAGCGTTCATTCGTAAAAAAAGCATGACGATTAGAGAAAACGAAAAAAAAAATTAGGTACTATGCTGGTACAGAAGTATATTCTCTTTTCTCAAAAGAAGACTCATCGAACTCGGGATTCAACCACCTTCAAATTCTTTTTTTAAAGACTTTCTTTCCAGCGCATGATCAACTTGTTTGCTACCACCACCGGCAAAACCAAACCATCATATCATGCTAGCACGTCGCGGTCAGTCAATCTAAATTGTTTACTTCAGCGAGAATTTTTAAAACGGAGAGAATGCAGAACTTAATAATAATATATTCATAAAATTTTAAATCCAGTAAACAACAAAGATGATGATGATAATAATGCCAAGTTGAAAGTTTTCTTTTAAAATGCATGTTAACGAAACATGTAGCAAGCCAAGATGAGAAAAAACAGCGTACAGCGTACGTCAGTCCTGCTTATAGACCATATATTATACAGTGTCAAAAAAGGTATACATATATACCTGAATATCTTTTTGTGATAATAATATAATGCTCTAGTCTTGTCCCTGTCTCATTTTCTTATTAAAAGAGCAGCCCAGCGATGATCATAATGATGATGATGATATGATGCTGTTGCTGCTGCTGACGAATTTGATGGTGCTAGTGACTTCTTGAGAGAGAGAGAACGAGAGAAGTGGTAAAGAACTTTCATGGTCACTCTGTCACTGCACTGTTTAAACTTTTACGTAGCCAAGAAAGTAGTGGTCGTGGTGGTATGGTGGACGGGCCAGACCAAAGACAGTTTAGTACATTGCAAAACATCATCATGAGTATGAGAATTAGTATCCATCAAGTCGGCAGCAGCATCCAGCCAAATGCGAGTCACGATATAACATAATTATAGGACTATATAGCCATATATGTGGCATACGTATTTTTTGCAAAAAGTACTAAAGGTGCTGCTAAACCATATGAATAATAGCCAAGCAATGGACTCCTAATTAAGGTGCGACACTTCTTAAAAACAAAGAAGAATATCAGAAAAGATGAAATCCTTTGTACTTGTTTTTTTACTTTGTTACCGGTCAAAGTTGTTCATTAACAAAGAAATATTATATACGTGGATATACCTATATAACATTATGTATAATAGGTATGTATATATAATGATTTTATTTTGTTGATTAAGTTCATTCATTCTATTTCATACTTATTTTTCATGTAAAATCTTCTCAAAGAAACCAAACCACATCCAACCTATTTATCCAACTTATAAAAATCCAACAACTGTCACAAAGAAAAAAGTCAAATTATTTCGTGACGCTGCTGTTGTTTACGATGAGAACATCTTTTGCAGTTTCACATTAATTTATTGTATTTGTCTATACACTAGTTTTACGTCAGTTGTAATGTAAAAATTGATGAAATGCTGAGAATCGATAATTAACAACATTTTTCTTCTATTAGCTGAGCCGCTTGCCAACTTGTCTTGAAATATGTCTTACTTGTGTCCTTTGCATTTTTTTGCGTTATCTACAAATTCGTCGTGACCACATCCATCCATTCAATCCATACTACTTTTTTATTATCGGGCGGTCTCTTTATGTACCATAAAAATGTGTATGTGCCAGTATAACTTTTTTATTTTTATTCATTTCAGCTGCAAATTTGAATGGGATTTTGAAAAATATTTGCTTCACTCCATAGAGCAAAATCATTATTATTATTATTCAATACAACCAGCTTTTTTGGCGATTGCAATATGTATCGTATCAAAAGATCAAAAGAATACTTACATTATGCATGAGGTTGCTGATCACATTTTTAGATAAATTCTAATTATAATACATCTGCCCTACAAGAACGGTAGTAGTGTGTACTATAAGCTGCTGTGTTTATGTTCGCATATCACACTTTGAGCTTTTATCATTTCTATTTTGAAAGCTGTATTTTTATATATTTTATTGCAAACACCTGGCCTTCGCGTGCGTGCACGTTGGGCACCACAGCAGGATGATAGAAAACTACCATCACCGTCACAATATCATAAAACCCATTCTGCTGATTATCAAACCGAAAAAGGAAGACCCTTTTTTGTGACCGTCCGGCAAAAAAATACTGTATAAGCCGGGAGAGCAAAATATTAAGGGACCAAAATAAACCTACTGAAATTGATGATGATGATGATGATAATGGATCGGTATAAAAAATTTCAAAATAAATACCATGCATGCTGTTTCCAACATCCTACGAAAATATTACAACACTGCACTGTAACAACAAAATATTTTTTTTCCTTTGTGTACATCCCAACTTCGTGCCTACATAAATGTAATGGAAAAAATATTAAAAAACATACAATAACACCACCCCTCAAGGGTACCTAGCCGTTGGACCCTTCTGATTTTTAACCAACTAAAATCCTCAAATCTACTGCAGGCATAAGTAAAACATTTTCATATCATCAGTTCAACTTGCTCCAGCAGAGGTTTTGAAGAAATAAATAAATGATACTGATTTTCAAAAAATCTTCAAGACAAGTACAGGTATATGATTTCTTCCAGGCATAAAAAATAAAATTAGATATCTCCATTCTGCTTTTAGTTTTATAACTTCATATATAAGATATGAGGAGCCTTCAAAGAGAATATAGAGGAAAAGAAACGACTGCATGGAAAAATTTTATATTGGGGCAAAGTTTTGAAGCATCGTCATTCTATCCTTGACAATCATCGTCATCATCATGCAAGTTATATAATATGCGTTGTGCTTATGATCATTAGAATTCCGGTCTTCCTTCTTTCATGTATCCAGCCAGCAAATAAGAAAAGAGAGCTTTATCATCAAATAATATATATATATAGGTGAATAATTCCTTTAAAACTTATAATCTAATGATGTGATGCATCTCGGGGAGATGCAATGCAACACGCATCATCATCATCATGTCTCCCACTTTTTTAACGCCACTACAGTATACATGGATAATGTAGAAAATTTACTATTGCCGTTGCTCCTATTACCACCACCACCATACAAATTTTCTTGTGCTTTTATATATAAAAATGCTTTGCTTTTCCCTTCTTCCTTTTCCACTTCCACCACCACCACCACTCCAAAAAAACGACGACAACATAAAATTTCAATCTCCTCTGTTGATGCTCTTCCCTCATCCTCGTCGTCCGTCATCATCATCATCATCATCAACTCAAAGCTCAATGTGTGTATGTGTGCAGTGCGCATGCATCATGCAACAACATCAACCCTTATAACTTTTTTTCCCTTCTTCTCTTAAACAACCCCAACCCTAAGGACTCAAAAAAATAAGTTTACCCCCGCCCGTTCTTCTTCCATTGCATTTTCGTGCGTACATATTTTTTGTTTACTTACTATAACCAACATGAAACTTTTATATTATGTATGTACCCAGACATAGGCAAAGCTTTAACATTTTGTATTATTTTTCTCGTCGCCCTTTCTTCTTTCTTTCATTCTGTCTACTACACACCGTATTTTTTCCTTTTCTGTACTACTAACAACTATGTACATCAGCCAGGCGAGCCAGTCCCACTACCGACATGATCATTATTATCATCTTCCTCACACACACACACACACAACATATCAAAATTCAAGGAAAACCTTTAAGCATGGAAACTGTACAACTACATATCATAATACTGCATTCTTTCAATCTGTTCTTTTGAGTAAATGTGCTACCCAAAACCCAAAAGACTACCCGAAATTGAAGCCAGCAGCAGCCGAGTCGGCAAAGCATGATGAACGTACACACAAGTTGTAGTAGTAGTAGTAATGCAATGTGCCCGTAGTAAATTTCAACCGCCAACAAAAATCTACGGAAGACGACCAGACCAGACCACCATTGATTTTCAAATCATCCTCGGCCCAGCTAACTAATCCTCAATGTTTTTAGAAGTATGCCTAACTGCCTAAGTGCAACGGAAAATGTACATACTTTCTGTTAAATGGATAGAGTATATAAAATGTCTTTAAACCATATAATACTACAAAAGAACGCCTATTAAAGTTTATAATATAAACTATCTTATCCCTAAAAAATACACGATAAAAGCAACACAATCAGGTACACGCAATGAAGGATACATACATGCAAGATGATAATGATGATGATTAAGAAAAGTCACGGTATATTGTAAAAAGGAAAAATGGTAAATTTCAAACCGACAAATTTTTATGTTTACAAACTGTAAATAACAAAGTGCACATGTTACCTAAATATTACCAACTGAAGAGAAGGACAGAGAACAGTTGTACACGGATACAAGCATAATGTTGCAACGGTCAAAAACGTCTTAAAAGACGTAATGAAGAGAAGCCCTTGAGTAGGTAATCTTTGTCTGTAGTACAAGTTGGAAATTTATCAACAGAGAGAGTCTGAGGCATTTGTGTGTCTTATTAAACATGAACTTGGCTACATTTTTGCAAGTTAAAACACATCGTTATTCCGCTAATTTCTCAATAAATTTTAATAGGTGGGTGTTACCATTTCTCATTATTTAAAAGATGTCATGTCATAAAGTAGAGTAAAAATGACAAAAAAACTGAAGGTTATCTATGATAACGTGAAAATGACGGTATACTTTTTTGTATTTTACACAGGCTCATTTCAATACGTCTTTGTATGTATCACCATTATACCTTAAAATTATACTAAGTAGTACTAATAAAAATGCAATTTTAATAGTTTGTTTTCGCTTTCATTTCTACACTGAATGATTGACTGAGTGAGCCATAGCCTAAAGGCAACTCCGTATGCCATGTTCTTACTTCTTGCAAGCAAATAAGTGGGGACTGGGACTATCATTATCTTTCATTTGGAACAACATCTGCAATTCTGCCACCATCAGTTTTGCTTCGTGTAAAACTGGTAAAATTTCGATAAATATATACCTACTATACATTATGTAAGTTGATTATAAGAATTTTTGGAACCTGTAAACACGCAGAGATACATACCTACATATACATGTATACTTCTTCAAAACAACAAATAATAATGAAGGTAATTCTGATGATTGCACAAAGACGATTTCCTTTTTATTACTACAATTTATTATTTTACACACTTTCCAGTGAAACTGGGACTCGTGGTGATCTTAATGTATATAGTAGTAGTCAGTAAGTCAGTCGGTACTCGGTACCTTCAACATTATTCATGACCTACAAAGCGCAGCCTTGTAAAAAAACAGAATATGGGTTCTTTTGCTCGCTCATCAAAGACAGGAAGACTGAAAAACGATTATCATGAATTTCATGTGTAAACAAGTGTACAAGTTTTATCTTAGTAAAACGACATCATCATCACGATACCTTTGTTTTAAGCTTCTCAACTGGTGTATATGGATGGAGTAGTAAATAATATTGCTACTTCAATGAACAAAAATTAAAGAAGAAAAGTGCCCACTTGAGTAAGAAAAAAAGGAGCAGACAACAAAGGCAGAGTATCNCATCATCATCACGATACCTTTGTTTTAAGCTTCTCAAATGGTGTATATGGATGGAGTAGTAAATAATATTGCTACTTCAATGAACAAAAATTAAAGAAGAAAAGTGCCCACTTGAGTAAGAAAAAAAGGAGCAGACAACAAAGGCAGAGTATCTTAAAAGTAAATAGGTAATATGATATGTATGTATATATGTATGTATGTATGTATGTATCTACAAAAAATTTGCACGCTGTTCAGATCTTAGAAGTATGTAGGTATGTATACCTATTTTTACTATACCTATACGTATAAGAGTCCACATGAAAACGTGCATGCGTTTCAACTTAAACTTGTTGAAGTAAGCGCAAAAATTCTAGCAAAGAGCTTCCAAGCCATGTTTCATTCATTATCATCATCATCCCAAGAAGCCGCCATTTTTTTGCATATCGGCATGCTTGGTTTCTTTTCTCATCATAGTCATCATCATCTTCATCAGTCGACCGACCCACATGTGTCTTCTTGCCAGCAAGACAAAGAAAAACCCTGTCCACGTTTATGAGTGGATGATGGGTTAAGTAAAATAAAACTTCTTAAACTACTTATTGCATTGCACACTAAACCTAAATGGTACATTTCAATGCATGTCGATTGCGTCGATCAATTCCAATTTTTTTTGACTAAGCGTGTTTCTTCAGAACAATCTTGCACGAGAATTCTTCTGACTCTGCTGCACTTTAGGTACTGACTGACAACCGTCATGGTATCGATCGGGCAAATGAAATAGGTAGGTAAGTAGTGTTTTAAAAATACAGTGCTAAAATGCATGGCAAAACAGGTGAGTCGAATAAAAAAAATGCATTTTCCGAGTTCCCGATTGGCAAAGTTGGCAGAGAACATCGCACCTGCATAAATACCTATTTTAGTAATTTACCTAACCCGAGCAAGTATGTGTCTAACTACTCCAGTTAAAACCGTAATTAAAAGAAGAATGTAATTGATATGAATGTATTTACTTGGAAATTTGAAAAGCGAAAACTGGAAAGGCTAGTCAAGAAATGACGCTCGTCATGTATTTTCTTTGTTGTTTTTCAAGACTTGAAAACGAAACTTGCGCCTGGCAGTACCATTTTATGTAACGATATATTTTTAGTACATTAAAACATTAATGCTGAGCGACCCGACCGTACGCACGTAAATAAATTATTTTTCAAGACTTGAAAACGAAACTTGCGCCTGGCAGTACCATTTTATGTAACGATATATTTTTAGTACATTAAAACATTAATGCTGAGCGACCCGACCGTACGCACGTAAATAAATTACATACAACTTTTTTTTACGTTGTAAGGCACAACGCACCTTGTTTTGTTGGAAGCTTTCGTGAGAAAAATTACACATTCGACATTTCATTCCAATTAGTTTCATTTCCTCTTAATATCATAATTAATAATCACTCTGCCAGGAACGGAAACAAAGGCAATACGTCAGCAAAATATGGGGATGGAACTGCCACTTCTAACTTCCTGTATGAGTGTGGGTACCGTTCTACGTCCTTCTTAGCCGGCGGACACGAACATGTTTTTACCTACGCACAAACATTTTCGACTACCACACGACCACGACTTGCTACGCATTTTCGGTTTTTGTAACTTGAAAACATGCGTTTTCCGTTTAATTTAACACATATCTAGCCAATATATAGAGTACATATCTATATACCTATGTACACATACATAAATGAACACACATTTATGAATTTTCCATTCTTGTCACAAGCAAAACCGATTCAATGGACTACAAAATAAATGCTCCAATTACTTGATTATAAAGCATAGCTGTATAGTTCCATTGAATTTTTTAACAATTATAAAACCAACATTTGACAATAAAAAATAAACATCACTCTATTTGATTCATCCTACTTATCTATTCAGAATGTGAACTATATTTTTATTTTATTCATTCATTCATTCATTCATTTTTTACTCGACAAGAATGGCATTTCAAACAAAAAATTATTGTGTGTATAGTTTCCTATTGAATAGGAAAGCGAATGCGTTTAAATAAGTTTTCTATATGAACCATCCCATCAGTTTTTCATTTCATTCATTAATGGAAAAGGGGGGAAATGAATAGATCCAGCCGGCATTAAGCTGCACACACGGTTGGTTCGACTTTCATCCATCGTCGTATCGTATGGCAAGCTTTTTTATACCTATTTTTAATTTCAAAAGGTAAAACCAGAAAAAAATGAATGCATATCCAGATGCAGAACCAGTCAACCCTTCCGCAAGGTATTAAAACATTTTTCTAAAAGTTCATCCATATTTACAGCAGTGTACTTATAAAGCATAACATGGGAACACAACAGGAGCAGCAGTAGTGCTGAAGAATAAGAAGAACAACAACAACTGCAACATTTGTTTCGGTGAATGATCTGCCGGTACGCCGACACAATCTTCATTATATACTATATTTTTTAAAAAGGGTAGAATATAAGCATTTTAACTATATAACGCATTCTGGTCATTCGATGAGGACAATCAAACGTACTTGGTAACGACCTACGACTACGCTATGTAATTACTCTACACCTTCACTTTCCTGTTTCTACGTTTATCTAGGTACATATGTTATATGTCCTTATATGTTGTTATTATTATTATAAATTTTTACTACATCAAGATAAATGAAAATTTGGTTGAGAGATGACGAAAAGGGAGAAAAAAAATACAAACATCCGCTTTAAAACCCCAACCCGGTTCTTTCTCATTTTGTAAAATTACTTTCAGCTGTAAACTCGGCATTTTTTATTGTAAAAAGACTTTGTGACCGGTTACTCTTGGACCTCTTGGTTAAAGATAAAAATCATCATCTAAAAATTTGTGTACACATATATTACTGAATGAATGCCCACATCTTACAGAGATAATAATACATTTTGCTGAAAGTGTGAAAATGATGAAATGTTTTCATGTTTAAAAAAAAACTTGTTGATGGTGTAAAAATAGTTGCAAACAAGTATATCGGTATAATATCAAGTTATAATTACAGTAATTATAAAATAAACTAGAAAGGTTATGATGGGTGATGACTTGATGACATTTACAAGTTTATGACGGGTCCATTCATTCAATTTCTGGATACGATTGCTTGTACTAATTTTCAATTCAATTTTTTAAGAACGGTATATGCTATAGGGAATAACGTTACAATATCGCGGACGAAAGGCTTCCCTTCTTCCATATTTTAAACAAAAATTTTCATTCAAGCAAACAATAATGTATTCAGCATAGCAGATTCCTAACCTAACTGAGCTATTATGTGGCCTTAGACTTCCTTTACACTTAATCCATTTTTCTCAACAAAATAGGTACACGGTTTAGCACCTTATAAGGTAAAATTCCACAAAATTATCAGGAACACAGGTTCTTTTAGAACAACCTGTTGTAGTGTCGTAAAATTCTAAACTCCATTTTGCTTGGCTCAGAGGAAGAAGGGCTAAACAGGGCTTCTCAGAATAATAACAAAAAACAAAAATGCGTATATTTTGATCCAAAAACTCTGCATTCTTTTGGGAAAATGTAAACTGTACTAATGTACTAACTGTGCTTTTCATTGAAAATCCCTACACATCTATCCATTTACTTTACTCGAGCAGATTCACTTTGAAAACCCTTGTCAAGTTTTGGGACAGTTTACATTTGTTAACATAAGTTAATACAATATAGTAGGTACGTACCTAGATATTGTCCCGTTCGGGATAAGAGAGTTTGATCATACAAAATGTATACCTACCTACTCTACTCAAAACTCAAGGAAACCGTACTTAGTAGTCTTTGCTGAAAACGGATCAAAATAACAGCTAAAGTTGAAACGACCTTTTTCCTTAAAATTGTTTGCCTATTTTCCTTAAACCAAAGATATCTGTAACAGAAGGCATGCAGAAGATGTATTTTGTCATTGCTAGCTTAAAGTAAAGCTTTGTTCATGGAACAACTGTTATGAGTAATAATAATAATACTGGTGGTAACGTTACAATAGTGAAAAGGGATACTGTTTCATGGTGTGACCTCAATTGAATTGGACAGCTTGTTGAAAAACCAAAGAGAAATAATGATAACCTTGTCCTTTGTTCTGCCCTTCTCGGTTCTTCGAAGTCAATGATAAGAAGGTTAAATATGGGATAATAATAATAATAATGCTGTAGCACACAAAACGTTTTTTTGTGCCAAATTGATATGAAACAAAGGTTCATTTGTATTATTGTAACATTGATTGAAATAAAAATAAAGCATTGTGGTGAGTTGAAGAGGGCTCTTTATGAGCATTATTAAAATGCTGTAGAGTGTGAAATTTTATATCTCAAAAATGAACTTCCCTAACAATACTATACTGTCACATTAAGCTGCTCACACACACACACACACACAATACATGCTTTTTTATTGCTCCTCGTCTTGTCTTTTTTAACCATATTTGTCGCCACTTTTCACTACAGGAATGCCTAATACGGCTCTCGTTACAGGTTTTTGACTCTTTAATTGTTCTCTCCAGCAGCCAGAGACGAAACTTCATGAAAGAATTTATCTTTTTAATATACATACCTATATGTATGGAATGTCCCGCGCATTTGAAACCTAAACTTTTCATGTATAATATTTCAACGATATTAATATCATAAAATATGCCAATTTTTAATTACAACTAAATCAGTGCGTCGCTGGGTCTTTACTCTGTGGAGTAAATTAAGGTAACTGAACGATAAAAAACACTTATCGCTAGCATTATTATTACTACTATTATCAAAGGGATTTACATCCTCTTTTTTCCACTCTCAATATCTACTTTTCTCTGCTGCTCCCAAAAGATAGGCTGATTGCAATACAAAAAAGCAATAAAAATTCATGTTGACTTTTGTTATCAACATTACTGTATATATCATCGCACAAACAACTCAACCTAACGAGCGTATCAATAAGTCGACACATAGCTAATAACCTAATATTATGATAAAATGTTGGATTTGGATAGTATGGCCATATTTTAGTGACAATGATGTTGATGATGATGGTTGACTTGACTTGAAAGGTATAGGTACATCTACATGCATGTTTTAAGAATGTCAAGTCTATTTTGAATTTTATAAAAATCTATTCACTCACTCTCATTACTTTGATTAATTGACAAAGCTGGATAAAGTAGCAATGCACATGGTTTGGCTTGTTTCCGGTAATGAAATATTTAAATGTTCTCATATTCAATGCAATTAAATTACACGTGAAAAACAGTTATAAGCACTCGGCATTGATTATATGAGATCTCAGTTTACATTCATGAAATTGCCAAACATCATTTTTAACAATATTATATCAATAGGCACACTAATGCTTGATGTGGAAATCACAGAAATTATTACTAAACTTTTCATATGAAAATTATCAGAAAGGAGAAACTGTATCTGGTAATAAAACAGTTTTATTATTTGAATACCTAGCTGCTGCTATCCAAGTAACATAATATTTTTTAGGAATAGTATTCTTGTGATAAAAAGTAAACCTTAGATGCATATTATGATGTATGTGTACTTTTTTGTACACACATCTATAGCCATGCGTCATGCAATTTGCCTTGATTTTCTCCTACGTACAACTTGCATACGTGACAGTACATTGGACTAGAAATTCTATAAATGTATCGTTCATAGGTAAACATTGAGAGAAACTACTACGTAGCAGCACACACGAAGAAAAGGAGTACATGTATAAATATCATCATTTCATCATCATGCATGAGTTTTGGTTTTCACCCACCGTGAAAGATTAAAAGGAAGGAAGCAGCAGGTGTTCCTCCATTCAATCTTTCCTAGAATCATTAATCGTTGTTGTTGTAAAAAACAACCAATGAACCAAATGACGTTTAAACTAGTTAGTGGTTATATATATGCTGTACAAAAGATGTGTATAAAAAAGAGTTTGTAATATTTTTCCACTTTTGATGGGGATGATGAAAAAGGTATATGAAGAGTGATAGACATCTTCATTTTGTATATTTCTTTGAAGTGGTTTTGGGTTGTCATCATTATCATCAACAAAAGATTATGCAACAACAACGCAACGCAATTCAAGCAAGCGCATATAAAATCAAAAGCGGAAGAAAAAGTGCTGGAAAAAGTTTGTTCTTACCATGACTCCTCCATATGACTCGTCAAAACTTAGTGTCTTGGGCATACTGTCTGTTGCACTTAGCACACGAACATATTGCATGGGGGGATGGGTAGGTGTAGTGGGCCGTGTAGTGACAATGGTGCGCGTTTGGGTTCCAAAACGGTGAACATTCGGCCTTCCAAGTCCATTCTGCTTAATGGTAACTGTTGATGAAGAAGCATTTTTCGTCACGGTGGCTAGCGATGACTGGGTATTGCTTCCTTTGATAATTGTAACGGTAGTTGTTCCATTACTATTACGACTATTGCTGCTGCTGACTTGACTTTTCAGTGGGACGTTGACCACTGCACCTAGTCCCTTCTTGTTGCCCAGAGGGTCAAAAAGATCTGCACCTTTGCTTAGTGATTCCGCGTTTGATGACTCAAAACAGAGGTCAAACTCGTCGAAACCTTCGTTCAATCCTTGGAATAGGGGTGAGTTGTCCCCCATGAGATCATTGATGCCTAAATCTGAGGTCATCATTCTGTTGATTTCATTCTGCATGTCCTGCTCAAACAGCTCTTGAATGGACATGTCCATTTCCGGATTACAGCCGTACATTAGATCCATCTTGAACAAGTGTACCGGCTGGCTGCGAATATTTTTCAAATGTCAGGGGAAAATACAGTTTTTGCATACTAATTGTCAGGTAAAAACCACTAAAAGGGATGATGGCGGTGAAAATTATTTCACTGGAATTTGTATGTACACACCACTACTATCAGAAAACCAATTGTTTTTCTTGATCACAAAATCACCCAACAAACGTTTGTATATCTGTTTCAAGACCAAAAATTAAAAACAAAATTGATTAATTATTTTCTGTCAACTCTCTCATGCCAATAATACTACCAGTCAACTGACGACAACATTTATCGAATTTATCAAATTTTTCAATTCATTTCAATAATTTTAAAATGAAACCCTAATTTTCCCTTTAAATGTGTTTTCATTAAAATTGTCCGTTTCTTCTCACCTCAATAACTAAACAATGTATTACTACAATGCTTTCCCTAACCCAACTCATATGCCTATTTTATGTGCACACACATGGCAAAACCTTTATCTTATCGTGCGTTTTACATATATCTAAGAATCTACATACATACATATTCCCTTTCTTATCAAATCTAAAAATATAATTTTGACATTTCATATTTTGAGACATATGCAGCAAGGGACAAACTAAATCCCATTCCGTACGCCTAGTCAATTTACATGAATAATTCTAACAGTATCTTCATAGATAAAACCACCCAGTTACAAAAAATGTGACATTAATGTTGCTTTCCCTCCATTTATTTTTATGCATACAAACAGTAGTAGTAGTAGTAGTATTAGTAAATGACAGTTCATTTCAAACTACACCAATTATATCATCATTCTATTATAATAGTAGCAGTAGTAAGTAGATGTGCTCATCGAAGTTGATGAGTTCCCATCACTTCACATAAAGCAATTGCAATAGCTCGTCCAATCCAGCCACAGACAAATACGAGGGAACTTGTATGGCTGGCTGCTCACTTTTTTCCGTCGAACGAAGCAAGAAAAAAACAATGCATAAGACAGACAGATATACAGAGGGAGAGAGAGAGAAAAAAAAGTTATGAATAGTAGGTGCAGCAGCAGGTGCAATACTCATTCTCACTCAGCATCACACTCACCATCTCATTCAATCTCGGTGATTTTTAAACTGATAAACTGGTGATGATGACTTTTAAATGAACATGTAGGAAAATAATATATATATAAAAACAAATGACAAAGTTGAAAACATTGAATGGAAAATAAAAGTTTGATTCATTCAGTAGTAGTAGTAGTAGGAGAGAAAATTTTTAAAATGTAAAGAACCGGAAGATGTAGGTAAAAAAATCCTCTGGAATGTATGTAATAATAATTCATGTAGATTGTATATCTGCCCAAGTAGATAACATCTTCCATTCCACATTTCTACCACCACTCATGCTTTTTCTCTTTTTTAAAAAAATGTGATTCCATATTTTCATTTATCTCATGTCATCACATTTATACATTCACAAAAGTAAATGTCCTTACTAGCAGGTGCAGTGCATGAACACAATATTTTTTGGCATATAATGAGATTTTTTTTCTTTGTAAAATATCGTATCTCGTGTATCACATCCACTTTTCCATAACAAAAGTGTCAATCAATACAAATGCCATGCCTAATGCAAGTCTGATCATTCATTTAAATGTTAATTTTAAATGTTCAACCAGTTGGGAACTATAAACCGGTCATCGCGGCAAACTTGGTGCTCGGAGGGAAAATTGCCGTCAATAAAATATACACACTACTACTACTACTACTACTGCTACCACTACTAACTATTCATATACGACAAACACACCAGCGCACAACAAGAAGACACCAAGTGTAAATCGAGATTTTCTTTTACTTTTTACACCACCGCCACAAACTTAGTAGTACACCACTACACTTTGACTTGACTTGTCGTGCTACATTTTCCAGCGTACGAAAAACCTTTAAAATCTCAATTTTTGTGAGTGACACTCACCAAATTACACTAACAAACAGGTAAAATTTACTCACCTTTGACCCTTTAGCGATGTTAACAATGGGGTTTGCTTAAAATCCGGGGAAAATCAGTGATTTTGATACCGGGTACAAATGTGACTTTTTTCCATATATATACTCCCAAGTACAGTATATGATGATGTATGGTTTTTATACTAGATATAAAATATATACACACAAAACACACAGTGAAACAGACGGAGAAGACGACGGAGAAGAAGGGAAACATTGGCTACTCTTCATATCGAGCCCTAGAAGGACTATGTATGAGTTTTGTGGCAGCATCGAGTATCTTCATTTCCAGCCCGCACGTACGGTAAATAAAATCGTTGCAGAAGAGTAGCTAAAGCAAAAGAGCAGGTTAGCAGAGAGGCAGCAGTAGTAGTAGTAGCATTAAGCATAAGCCAGCGTATTTCTCTCCTTTACAATTCTCTTCTCCACAAATAAATACATTGGGGCAAGAAGACCAAGTTTTTTTCTTCTGATACCAGCTTTTGGTACATGGGGGTATAGGAGAAAAACAAGAATTGTATGCATTGTACATGGCACAATGTAATTTATCCTGTATACTTACCACTGCTGCTGCTGCTTAGTTTGCTAAGTCAGTTTTTTGGAGGATGTGTTTTTGTTATCCATTTGATAATAATGTTAAAAGTATGTATGTACATTGTACTCTGAAAAGATATTCCAATTCCAACATCAAAGAAGGGATGGTAAAGTGGGAACGAATATAGGTAAATACATAATATTATGTTATATGTACGTATATATACTTATATATTATATCTGATGATACATTATACTACCTACTGCTACTCTTACTACTACTACAAACAACAATCACATTTTGTGTTTAATATCATGGGAAACTTTAATGTGCAAAGAGTATAATATGCCTGTGGATAGATTGGAGAAAAATATTTTTGTAGAAAGACAAGCCATGCCAAGTATAGCAGCAGCGACAAGCCATCACAGGGTTTAGTAGCAGAAAGCACAACCAATTTACAAAGTATGTGGTGTGCTGGGGCTTATGCCTACTTTGGAGCTCTTTGGCTGGCAACAGCAGCCAGCAGCAGCAACCAGCACGCCCAACTTTACACACTCCTGTGTTACCAGACCCCAATGAATTTCGGCAAGTCCCCTAAATGCCCTTCCATCTAATATTCCTTTTGCTGGATAATACTGCTCTCTTCTGACCGTAAATGAAAAAGAGGTAGATAGATTGTAGTCAGTACAAATATAATACGTAAATGCCATAGAATACTTGCCAGCGAGTAAATAGTAAAGTTGAATGCTGAACGTATACACACACAAGCTGTGTGTGACACAACAACGAAAAGGAAATAATGGTAAAATGGTAATGTGTCGGCAATTCATATTTTCCACTTGGGGTTGGAAGACTGTTATGTGATAGGCTGAATTTCAAAAATGCATGCAAATGCTAAACATTTTAAACATGTCAGTTTAATTGGAGTAATGAATAAATTGCGCTGAAAGGTTGGTATGAAATTGTCAAAAGTAGTGAAACGTAGTTAATTTTCAACTCTCTATTTTCTTCGACAACAGTAAACCGCAAATAATATACCTAATAATAATGATAGAGCTACAAGCAGTGCTTTTTTTTCAAAAAAATGCTTAAAGTTATATTATTACCAGTGAGCTTTTAGCTTTTGTGTATACCTGCATGCAAACATAAATTATATATATTGTATCACTGACGGATTCGTTTTTGGGTGGTGGTTGGTTGGATAGTTGGCTAGTTGGTTGGGAAAACTTTCGAAAGGGGAAATGTGAGACAAATACGATAGGGAATACATGATGCATAATGTTGTATTGTTGTTGACTTGACTCGTTTGTTTGGCTCTCTCTCCTCTCTCTGGAAAATGTTAAAGTTAAAGGCAAGACAAAGTACATGCACTCGTCGATTGGTGAACAAATCCTTTGAGAAAACAGAGTTGACTTGGCTGCTGGCTGAGAGAGGAAAGAAAAGAATTTCCTTTTGGAAAAAAAGGATGGACGCAGATGGTGAAAAAGAGTAAAGAGGCCAGGCCAAGTGTGTACAACAGAGAGATTGAGCTGAACAAAACAAGTAGAAACTTTCATTAGTTCTTAACATTCAACATTATAGTTAGTAAGTTAACTTTGCAATGCGCACACAGCTCTAAATACACATTACTAGAAAAAGCATAATATTTATGTATATTACCATAACCTATTGTATTCCATTGTATCATGTGTCATATATTTTCATCTATGTTCTGGGCTACTTAATACAAGCATAAAATGTATGGCATGATGGTATAGAGAGAAGCGCATTTTCCATTCAATATTTCTCGGGTATTTACGTTCTGTCATCAAATGACAATCGCACAGTACGGTAAAATCAAGCATGATGAATTTTCTCATATCAATTAAAAATGCCAATTAGTTTGAAACTTCATTAAAAATGAGTTTGTGCACGGGGCAGCAGCAAAAAGTCTCTGCTTTAAAGACATGTTCTCTCCCGGGTCTGTGAGTCCGCCAAAAACATAATGGCGCCTTGTCATTTTCTCGTGTACGACCATGTGAAAACTTTTTAAAAATTCATAAAAAATAGAAATAGTTCCCGCAGCCCTTTGATTTTTACCCTGGAATGGACATGAGAATTTGGCGATTTCGAAACTGAAATTATTATTGCTCTATCAGTCATACTCATCTTGTAACTGCTGGGGGAAAAGAGGAAAAAATGGGGTTTTGCCGTGAGAGAAGGGAAAGAGGAGATTTTCATTTTATGTACCGAGAGAGTGAACATTCATCCATCCATACACACAAAACAACATGTACATTATATTATTACAACAAGGAATATAAAGAGTACGTTGTACTGTGTGAACGTTCGTTCGTTCCTTTTCTCATTTTTATCGTTTCTCTTCACCACTGGACTTGTAGACGATGCTGATGTTGTGTTCACGGACGAGTTCAAATTTTCTCTTTTCCGGAGGGATGGATGGTAGACACCATTTGGGTCTCTGCTCTCGTCTCTCTCTCTCTCTCTTTCTTCTCTATTCTCTCTTTACAGCCTTCTGTTTCAACTTCAACGCTCTCCGTATCGTTCATTCCTTTCATGTCATGTTTTATTCCCATTCCCATCATCCTCCTCCGGCAAAAAGGATAGAGAAAAGGAACGAGTGAGCGAGCAACAACAGATATACCTATATACTTATATACATTATACCATCATACTCTAAATATCAAACAAAACAAGCTATATATATATATATTTAAGCCAAAAGCACTTTGTTCACTTTATGGATTTTCCTTCTCTTATTGTATATTCCTCCACACAGCTCGCTACGAACTCTCTTTTCTGCTGCCAGAACTCATTTTGAGTTGTCGACTCCTGTCAAGGACAAAACAAGAGCATCAGAGCATCGAACAGAGCCGAATCCTTACTTTTATGTGTGTAGTTAGTTTAACTATACATGTAACAACGTCAATTTCATAATACTCGGTTCGGTGGAAGAAAGAGAGGGAGAGAGAGACAAGACAGGAAAAATGGTATCATCATCATCATGAAACATGCATGTAATGATATTTTCAAAAGCTGAAAGACTGCTGCTGCTGCTGCACTATGTAGCCTTTAGTCAGTGCATTTCAAAAGAGAGTGCACACAAAACATCATCATTTCATTTCATGATGTATGCTTTCGGCACAAA